>JAXQQM020070933.1:0-84812 GCA_034641835.2 Pinus albicaulis | reverse complement strand
CATTCCATTGCAGAAGAAGTATTAGTTTTTTTGCAGGTTTCAGGAGGAAGGACAAATGACTACAAGAGAATGGTGTCTCTTTAAGAGACCAATTTGTTTCATAAGAGGATGATCAGCAACAAAGAGGAGGAAATATGCTGATGCAAATCAGATCCAAACACTTGAAAAACTTTCAGATACTATTGTCTCCATCACATCCATACCTCATAATAAACCATTCACCTCATTTCACTTCATATTTTCCATTTACATTCACATCCACTTTCCATTTCTTTTTGCCCATTCATAACCCACAAATAAAAGCAATAGGCTCATTCACATGCTTATTGCCCATTGCCATTTCTACTCTCCATTTCCATCTTCCATTTTCATCTTCCATTTCTTGTCATTTTCATTCTGCAAATAAGCCTTCTTCAATGCAAATTATTGAGTCCATATTCCTTTGAGTCTAAGTTCTTTGTAAAAACACCTTGAGGCTTGCATGTCTTAATGGCAAGTTCTCATGCTAACAAACAATGGAAATACATTAATGTCCCTTGTTCGTCAGATCTTCTAAGTGACTCGACATAGGAAAAATCATTCGTACCTCGAAATATGTGTTTGGGCATCTTGACTCTCATTGTCATCAATGGTGAGAGTTCTCGTGTTGACTAGTTGCATCCATTAATGGCCACTAAGTCAACAATTTCCCACTATGTTTGACATCATAACATCTTTTCACATAGTAGGAATTGTGCCAATGAGTTTTGAAGACATGAAGACTATTATTTTCAGCATTTTGGAGCAGATTCAACAAGTTTTAGTAGGAGCAATAAAAAGTCATCTTATCTCTTTATCCATGACTCCTCTTGTTCAACCACTTGAAGAAGAATATGATCAAAATTTTGCAGCCACCACACATACACAACTCATCCACATTTAAGGTAAGTGAAGGTATGTTGTTTTCTAATTTTTAGTCATGTAATTCATTAGAATGCTAAAATTGTAACTTTGGAAAAATTCTTCACTCCCTTTTCCACATTGTCATATCTTTAGTTGGGGGGGGAAAGGGACATCATTTCATATCCACATGTCATACACTATCACACATTTTCATTTCATTTCCATCCACATATACTTCCCAACCAACTATTGTTGCAACATGATTCAAAAGATTATATGCATTGCAAATGATCAATTTATTGATGAAGTAGTTGATTCTAAATGTTTTCATGAACTTTGATGCAACAAAGAAAATAAAGCATTGTTACACAAGAACCAATGCTCAAAAAAAAAAAAAAAAATTGGTTGTCACACAAGAACCAACCATTGAAAAAAAAAAAAAAAGTGTTGCAATCAAATGTATTATACTTTGCCAAAAAAGAAAATATCAAGAAGCAAAGTTTGGAACGAATCTATATGAGTCAAAGATCAACTCATGGACAAATGAATCATTGCAATAGTTGCATGAGGACATGCAACAACTTCAGTTGGGGGGTATGTTGAGTCTCAAAGGTGTTCTCCATATTCATACATATTTCCATTATGTCATAACCATTTAGCTCTTATTTCATAACCATTTGACCTAAAACCCTACATCAAGTAACCATTTTCATAAATATATGGGTTAGGATCCTTGTTTTCCAAAGTTATTTATTTTGTGTATTTTAAGTGAATTTATGATTAGAAACTAGAAAATTAACATAGTTTCATATATCTATATATGTGTTATGAGTTTTGTGACATGTGTAGGTCAAAAGGAGACTTCTAGAAGACCCTCATGTGGCACTCTAAGGCCAAATTCGAATTTGGTTGGAGAAGATTATGGGATCAAGAGGATATGTGTCTCACTTCCTTGTTGTATTGAAACTCTAAGAGGATATGTGTCCCATTCCTCAAGTTGTGTTGAAACTCTAGAAAGACATGTGTCTCATCATTTCCTATTTTGATTGTAACTCTAGAGTTGGAGGGAGAGAATCATGGACTCCCATTAATGAGATGACTCCTCATATTTTGTATAAATAGGAGAAGCTTTCTCCTATCATAGGTAATGAAGAAGTAATGAGAAAGTAATGAGGAAGTAGATTTGTAACTAAGTTCAAGATGGAATGGGATGTAGATTTGTGAGTTCTTTTTAATAGAGAAATTCAGTTCTTTGATGCTGTTTTGATTACAACTTTAAGGAGCTGAAGGACTTCACCAAATTGATAGCAGAGGGCCCCTGCTATCCAAGGAGGCTTTTACATGTTTTCTAGATAAGTTGCTTTCAATTCTGTTTTGTCATATTTCCTTACTTAGATTGCTTTTCGAAATCATAGCTTTTAGCATAATTTTTCATGGTAGCCCGGGCATTTGCATATCTTTTGACTAATGACATGGAATCAATATTGTTCTGCTGTTAATTTATCTTTTCTTAGTTTTTGTTTAATTCCGGTATTGCTTTGTTTATTTCAGTCTTGCACATTTGCTTCAGTAGTTAGATTTAGATATATTAAATTGCTCATGTCATTTTCAGTTACCTCCGAAAGCCACAGCTGGACTGATGGTGAGGGATTGTATTATGAAATGTGTAGTTTGATATAAGTTTCCTTTCTGCAAGTTAGATATATTAAATTGCTCATAACATCTTCAGTTGCCTCCGAAAGCCACAGCTGGACTGATGGTGAGGGATTGAATTATGGATGTGTAGTTTGATATTAGTTTCCTTTCTACAAGTTAGATATATTAAATTGCTCATAACATCTTCAGTTGCCTCCGAAAGCCACAGCTGGACTGATGGTGAGGGATTGAATTATGGATGTGTAGTTTGATATTAGTTTCCTTTCTGCAAATTAGAAATATTAAATTGTGCATGACATCTTCAGTTACCTCCGAAAGCCACAGCTGGACTGATGGTGAGGGATTGAATTATGAATGTGTGGTTTGATATTAGTTTACTTTATGCAAGTTAGATATCAGTTACTCAAGTTGTTTATGGTTACTTCCGAAAATCATAGCTGGACTAATGATGAGGGATCAGAAGACAAGTTGATGTAATTTGATTTAGATTTACTTTATTGCAACTTTTGGATTTCTTTCGGCATAGTTTCTTTTGTGTTTAGACAGCAGCAAGAATAATTTGGTTTCATGCTCACTAGTTCACTGTTTTGATTTATTAGATTAGCAGCACCTTTTTCATTTCAGTAGCACATTTTCATTTCCTTTCAAGTTTTGTCATTGTATGTTTCAAATTCCTTTTCCAGTTTCAAGTTGGTAAATCATTATAAAGGACATCATTGCCTTGAATATCCATAACCATACTTGTCTTTTAGAATTACATAAAAATCCAAAAACGACAAAAAGTAGGAGATAGGTTATCTTGCACATATAGTGCGCCACACTTCGTCAGCTTACGAATCCCTGGTTGATAATTTATATTAGCAATTTAGGACACACTAAATTGACCAAACACAAACATCGGGGGATAACTACCTGGTTGGGACCTTAAGACAGCTCCTTTTCCGTTTTGGATGGTGGCTCCAACTGGATTTATAGGACCAGTTTCCTACTAATTTGAATGGGTTGGTAATGGAATGGTTGGATGAAGGGAAAGTGGGACTAAATGACTGAAATGAAAATACTAACTAATCTAATTTAAATACTGATAAAAAAATTCTAAAACTAACCCGGGTTATATTGAAATGTGCAACAACAAATAAAGATAACTCTGTTTAAGAAATTAAATAGAGTTATATTAACATATTGTATTCATCATTGTATATCATTTGCATATACTATAAAAGATAAATATTTCCAATATACTCAAAAATGATATATATATATATAAAGAAATATTTTGAAACGAAGTACATATAAATGATAGCAATTTAAAAGAGAATATCATATAACAAAAGAAATTAACAGTGAAATAGATAGAAATACCATATACATCTTGAGACTTTCAAATGAAATCTGATACTCTAATCCAGCAGTTCCATTGTAAAATCAACTTCATGGTACAGAAATGAAATTCTTAAAGATAATTCCACACAGAATCACTAGATGTGATCCTTTATAAAATAATATAGGAGTAAATGGAGTACAGAAATGTAATCCCCAAGTCAAAAATATTACAAATTAAGGACCCCTTTCTAAATGCATGAAAGGGGTTTAAATAGGTACTTAACAAAACAAAATAACTATAACTATTCATGTAATCTATCTAATAAAAAAAAAAATCTAAAACAGAAATGCGATCTTGTAGTAGACTAGCGCATTTATCATCAGTTGAGGTAGATGTGCGAAGGTGGCAAATTTTGAACATATCTTGGACTTCTGTTGGCCGACACATTTTTTAATGTAACTGCCTAGTGTATGTAGCATTAGAGAATTCAGGAATGATACAATGAATAGCATTCGAAAGGAATTTGATGGCCATCTGTTGGCTATGTGGCTTGATCAGATAAGTCCACATAATATCCCATGAAATTCCTTGAAGTTTGCTAATCTGTTGATTTTTATTGATTATCTCTTCCTTCCACCTGGAATCAACTTCTTTTACTTTAGGTAACTTGCCTGGGGTACAATCTGAGATCAAATTGGTAGCGTACAAGCTGTCATTAATCAATTGTGTTGCATTATTCATTAAACCTTTAGCCCTTGATATGGCTCTTTCATATTTCATCAACTGTTGTTCCCATTCCATGAATAAAATTTCCTTGTGTCTCTCTTCAATTCTAGGAAGATTAGCTTTTCTTCCCTGCTCTGTATCCTACCATGAAAGGAACTCGGAAATTTTATCATCAGCATCATCAATTTCTTGCCTAAGAGTGACTGATTTATCTATCAAAGATGATATTATTTCGCACAAAGGCTCAATTTGTGTCAACTTTAGACAAAATTTATTTAACTGTTGAGATAGCAGTTTGTTTATTTCAAGAGCTTCAGTTATGAATTGAGCTAACTTAAGATAATCCTTGAACTTGTCGAATGCTGATTGGAACATTTTTTTCTTGTTCAATCTTTGAATTTCTCTCACTTTGTAGAATATTTTGTAGCTTTTCTACCTCTTGATTCAACTGCTGCTATTTGTCCAAGGCTTGTTCATCAATCTTCTTCTTTTTAAGGTTGGGCTGCTCTTCTAGTTGTTTAAATCTAATTTCTGCATCCTTTACTCACTGTTCCAACTGAATAATCTTTTGTTGATTTCCTGCAACTTGTTCTTCAAAAATAGCAATTTTCACATCCTTTTGTTTTACCAGCTCTGTAACTTCAGAAGCTTTATCTATAGTGGCATCACTATAGACACTGACATACTGAGACAATTTGGTGAGATCCTCAGATGGATCCACCTCGAGATTTTTATAAACAATATTTAGAAATTCCCTCTATGATGCCAAAAGTGCATCTTGATCCGTTCTCCTCCTTTTCCTTTGTTTTCTCACCACAGCCCTATGTTTGGGACTGTAGAATATATCTAAAGAAGGGATTTCTTCTATCTTTAGCATAATTTCTCCTGTGGGGTTTTTAGGAATGATTTCTACATCCTGATCTTTGGGATTATCAATTAGAGGAGTGTTTTGCTGACCTATCTGCTGGGAAAATTGTTGATATTGGCTCAGCAAATAAGGAGAAACAACCAATTAAGTATCTACTTTTCCTCCAAGTTGAGAACCTGCATCATTGTTTATATCATTCTTGGGTTCCTGTTCAGTGCTTTTACTTTATGTGCTTCCTTTCTCGATATGTACATGGGCATCAGTACCCATGATCTCTTTTTATGTTTGAACTAAAGACTTCTGTGTATCTTTTTGAGCAACTGTTTCTGTCTTGGCAGTGTCATATTTGCTGCTGTCATCCCTTTTCCCCAGAACAAGATTAGCTCCTGTTACTTCCTTAACAGAAGTACTTCCTGCTTCTTTCTGTTGTGATGCTTTCTCCTATATGGGAGCTCTCAACTGATCAAGAGGCACTTTAAGTAATCTCTGACTCCTAAAAAACAAAAACAATTTCATGTCTTCGGCTTGCAACTTGGACTTGGCTAAATCAAAAACTTGGGATTTATCATCCACGGAAACAAATAAATCATCAAAAATGTCTGGTTCATGTTCGAACCGAGCAATCGAAACAGAGGTAGTAAAATCGTACACCACTTGCCTTGGGTCGTATTGCCTTCCAGGAATTTTTGAAAGCCTAAGATTAGAAATCTTACCAACTTCTTTCTCAGCATGAGCAAAACTATTAAGAGTATAGTCACCACACTTAAAAGGGAAGGTAGGCCACATAAGCTTTTTATTGATTTTCAAAATTCTAGACATTCCTTCTACTGTCAGTTGATAAGAAATCTCCTGAGCTAACAGCTTATCTGGAACATATAGGGGAAATATATGTGGTTCAACAATACTCCCAAAAATTCTGATATAAGTGAATTTTTCTTCCCCAAACCAATCTCCGATAGAGGACAAATCAATCTTGGCTTTATTGGAAAGTCTAGGAGGGAAATGGCCAAAAATGGTTTGGTAAATTTGAATGATAAAACCATGGCAGACTCTGTAAACATGATGTTTGCAATGTTTCTTCCATAATAATTTGTGATACACATGAATAGGGACAGGTTCTTTTGGAGTCCATTTCCAACCTAGCATGGGGAATTCAGAATTAAAAAAGAGGGCGTCTAAGATATAAGCACAAAAATGGAAAGGGGTGGAATTTCATAAATTATTGTCTCTTGTGTACTCAAGAATTCGATTGGCTATCTTATCAGACAAAATGACAACCCAATCCATAATTTTAGAACTAACAGCAGAATGAATTAACGGGACCATTTGAATAGAAAACCTAGCAGAGTTATCATTTTCGAACAACCTACACATCATCACTGTGGCATAACAATATGGAGGTGAGAGAGACTCCACAAAGTACATACCTGATGCCTCCTACTTATGCTTCTCAAGGTTATTCCTCCATTATTTGATTGACTCTGCCTAGTTTGGATGTTCTGCAGCATATTCCTTAAGGAAGTCTTTGTTGTAAATATTTTGCAGGTTGGGAAGGTGGTACATTGATTTAATATCTTCTGCCCTGAATGATCCAAACACTAATCCAGAAGAAAAAAAAAAATTCCTGTTTTGAACGGTCACATTGTCAATGACCCATCTGATAACATCATAGTAGGGAAAAATGTTTTCCCGGGCAGCAAATCGATGTAAAAATGAATTTTCCAATGCACTGAGATGATTCTCAGAGTCAGAGTCTGAATCTTCTTCACCGGGAACAGTTGCCTTAGGCACAATAACCCTAGGTTTCTCTTTTTCAATTAAACTGTACACATTCTCCCATGTCATCTTCCCCAGTCCTTGACAAGAGGTGTCTGTGACTAGATTAAGCCTCGTCGGTTTCTCCTTGGGCGGCATGGTTAATACAGAGGCTTTTGCAACAAAAGAAGCTTTAGATTTTCTGCTTCTCTTTGACATTTCAGTGTCAGAAAAATTCTCTCTGGTTCTGCAAATGAAAGGATTCGAATTTTTGTTCTGAAATTCAAATGCATTCCTTCAACCAAAATAAAACACAATAATGAGAAACAGCTATCCAAAGATATGTTTATTTAATTACCATCTAATCTTCCCGTATTTACAACATAAATGTCCTCCAAGGGGTCACATTCACGCATTGAAAACAAAATAACCCATGATATTTTTTCTGATTTTCAATTAATGTTAACGTACAATTGGAGATCGGTCCATCCTTGGAATAAATGTTAAAATTCACTTTTGATTCTTTGCGATGCGACGAATAAATATAAATGAAAAGTAACAATCACATCACAAGTGTTCAATGGTGCGCAACATAATTCATTACCAATTTTCCGATTGTGACAATCGCATCACAATTTGTTTGAAAGGAAATGCGACAACGCTTTCTACCCAATCTCGATCGCATCGGAGATTTAAAATGAAATGGACCATTTAATACTATCTCCGAAAATGCAATTGCGATTGAGCACAATCACATTAGAATTTACAATGAAATGAATGCAATGTTTAACTTTCTTCCGAAATGCGATTGCGATAAATCGCATCGCATCGGCCATATATAGAAAAATTCAATACTTAACACTAATCCGAAATGCGATTGCGATTGAGCGCAATCGCATCGGAACTTTTCAAAGAAAAAACAACTCTTTAAAAGAACTTTTTTGAATTTTCGATTGCGATTACTGTTCATCTTAACATATTATTAATTATAAAGTTTTTCTAATATTTTTGAATATGTTAAAAGGTCTTCTAACTCATCGGATCAGAAATTTTTTTAAAGTTTGTACACTTTGTGAATAAAAATGTGATATGCATCATTTTATACAACGATCTTTTATTTCTATTTAGGGAAAAAGATATATAAAAGGGGACCTATTTTTAAATGGGAGTTATTCTAAAATCTAAAAATGTGGAGGGTTGTTGTACAATACAACAATTGACAATTCACTAGAAGAAACAATTATCTCTAAAAAATGAAATGAATACTATATTTCTAGTAAGTAAAATTTTTAAAAGATAATGAAAACTTTTCTTAAGATAATTCAAATAAAATCTAACTGTGAAAAAGTATAAAAATCACTTACAATTTCTTTCTAATTCTTCCAGGATAAAAACATTTTTGGGTTATCTCAAGCTTTTATCAGTTGATAATAATAAAGTAAGTGGATTTTCTCAAGTTTAACTTATGTAATATACTCCATTATCATAGGTATTGCCTCTGCAGCCAGCAAACATTCATAGTCTCGACAGGGTTACCTTTTAACCATCAACCATTCATTGTCCCATCCAATTAAGATAATGACTCTTTAAAAATAAATTCATAAGACATATTTTCTCATATTTTTTGTATTTTTATTTATTTTTCTTAATTTAAGAGTCATTGTTCTGGTTTGGTAGCTAGTTAGTAACAATGCCATTCACTAGTTGTAATTAAACTAAACAAGCTAGCTCGTGACGAGACCCCTTGTCTTAATTTATAAGCCATTACCCTGTTTTGGTATGCAGTATTGGTAATGTCAGTTTCATTACTTCCTATGATCATGGTAAGTAGGCGCGTGATGAGACCTCTTATCTCCTAAATTTGGTCATATAATTTCTTTAGAATTACATTCTAAAAAATCACAATCGAAATGGATGGGGTGAAATAGTTGTATCCTTAAGAATTAAATGGATGACAATTCTCAGAGTTTTTTATTTGCCAAAGCTTGAAAAAGTCTTTACTTTTAAAAGATAACCTTTCTCTGCTTAATAAACTTATAATGATTTACATTTTCCTCAAAGTTTCAAAAGATTATGCAAATGTTTTACACAATTTTCAACGTTTAACATTTTATTTTAAATTATAAAATTTGTAATAAATTCCCCAAAAATTCTCATTTACATGAAATAAGTACTTATAACATTCTTTCCAAGACAACTTTCTAATAGTAAAAATTCAATCAAAGACTTTTAACAACATTTATTTACAAAATAAAAAATAAAAAAATTTGCAGAAAGGAATATGTACAAGTAAGAAGGGGTTACCTCCTTATGAAAAGAATTTCTTTAAGACAAGCCCATTTACAGGAAGAGATTCTCTCTTTCCCGTTAAATCTTGAAGTATGAATGTATATGAGCGTATCTTTTCAGCAACCTGAAATGGTCCAAGCCACATCTTTTGAAATTTGGTATGCTTACCTTTTTCTTCATGTGCGTTATCCCATTTCTGAACAATATCACCAATTGACAATTTTTTTGAGCCGGTGGAATTTGAATCAAAAGAATATTTAACAATATGTTGATGTTTTTCATGAACACTTCTTTCTTTCTCTCTATCCTCTTCTAATTTTAGGATTTGATCAAATCTCAATTGAATGGATGAGGAAGGATTTTCTTCAATGAATTGCACCAGGGCTAATGATGGAAGAGCTAGATTTGATGGTATTACAGCTTCTTTACCATAAACTAAATTGAAAGGTGAAGTTCCAATAGAAGTTTTAAGAGTAATATGATCAACCCATAATGCAAAGATTAAAGTCTTGTGCCAATTCTTCTGATTTTGATCAATAGTCCTTTTAATGATTTTTATGAGATTTTTGTTGGTGGATTCTGATAAACCATTACCTTGTGGATAATAGTTAGCTAAATATTTTAATTTAAAACCTCTCTTAATTGCAAACTCCATTATACTATTACTAGAGAAATAAGATGCATTGTCAAAGACCAGAGCGTTAGGTACACCAAACCTGGTAATGATGAATTGATCGATGAAATCAATAATTGCATCAGAATTGGCTACCTTTAGAGGAATTTATTCTACCCACTTTGTAAAGTAATCTGTTGCTGTGAGGATGTACTTATGCTGCTTGGAAGAATGAGGTATTATCTCACCAATAATATCAAGCCCCCATTGCTCAAATGGTTGTTCAATGTTTACTGGCTGTAGAGGAAAAACTGGCTTCCTCTGTCTTCCACTAGGAGTTTGGAAAATCTTGCGCTTCCTCACATAATCATGAGTATATTTAAAAAGGGTAGGTCAATAATATCCAGCATGGATAATTTTGTGAGTTGTGGTATCACCTCCAAAATGCCCGCCTGCTGGTGCATTGTGTAATTCCTGCAAAACCTTCTTTGCTTCAGTCTTTTCAAGACATCTCAGTAAGATTGAATCATAATTTTTTCTGAATAACACATCATCAATGATTTAATATTTAGTAGCCTTCAATATTAAAGTACGTTTATTCTTATAGCTGAGATTAAAAGGAGCATACCCATTTTTCAAGTAAAATATCAGATGAGCATACTGTGATTCAGAATCGGTCACACTTATCTGACTTACTTGAACAACATTCTCTGGATCTTGATTTTCTGGTATGTTATGAGCTCCTGCGAATAATCTACAAAAACCTTGTCCTCTAACAATCTTTGTTGGTTTAATGTGAATATCATATTCTTGCAAAGATGTCACCCAATTAGCCCTTTTTTCTCCTACTTCTCTTTGAATTAGTAATTGTCTTACTGCAGAGAAGGGATCAATAACCTTTGTGTGTGTTTTTAAGAGAAAAGGCCTAAAATGTTTGATTGACTTAAATACAACTAAAGCTTGTTTTTCAACATCAGAATAATTTAGCTAAGCTCCCTACAGATTTGAGTTGAAGAAAGAAATTGGTGCTTCGATTTGTTGATCAATGAGCTGTGTTAAAACAACAACATAGGATGTTTCAGTTGCCAAAGTATACAAAATAAAATCATTGGAAAAATTGGGAGTGTTTAATGCAGGTGCATCGAAAATTTCCTTCTTGATTGCCTCAAAGGCTTCTTTTTCTTTATATCCCCATTTGAAAAATGAATTTTTCCTAATCATATTCTGCATAGGTAAAATAATTTGAGAAAAATCTAGAATGAATCTTTTTACAAAATTAATCTGACCTAAAAATGATTGCATGGAATTTTTATTATCAGGCAAAGAAATATCAAAAATTTCTTTAAATCTTTCAGGATCGATGTATATACCATCTTTTGACACAATAAACCATAAGATTTTTCCTTGATCGAGAGCAAATAAATATTTCTTTGGGTTTAAGGAAATACCAAATATTTTACATCTTTCAAATATTTGTTTCAGATCATGTAAATGATTGGATATTCTTTTTGAATAGACTATTATGTCATCAAGATAAATAATAACTGATCTATTAATCAGACCTTTAAATGCTATGTCCATGGCTCTCTGGAAAGTAGCTTCTGCATTCACTAAACCAAAAGGCATTTTCTGATAAGCATAGGTTCCCCATTTGGTTCTGAAAATGGTTTTCAACCTATCATCTGGATGTACCAGAATTTGATTATACCCAGAAAATCCATCAAGGAAGGACATGAGTTCAGAACCAGCTACCTTTTGGAGAATTTGCTCCATATTTGGCAATGGGAAGTTGTCTTTTTGACATGCCTTGTTTAAATTCCTTAAATCAATACAGATTCTAATATCTGCATTTTTCTTCCTGACAGGTACCATATTGGAAACCCAATTGGAATGCCTTACAGGAAAAATGATTTTGGCTTTCAGAAGTTTATTGAGTTCTTTTTCGATTTGATCTTCAGGATTTGGATGAATCTTTCTTAACTTCTGTTGCACAGGCTTAACATCAGATAGCATTGGAATTGTGTGTTGAATTACAGAAGTATCATAAGTCTTTAAATCCTCATAACTCCAAGCGAAGACATTTTCATATTTACTCAGAAGTTTAATGAAAGCAGGTCATTCTTCTGGAGTTAAATTGAGACCTAGATTAACATTCCGAGGTTTAAAATCAGAGCCAAGATTGACTAATTAAAACTTCAAAGTTGAACTTTGAATTTTAGCATTAGTAGCTATCTTGAATCTGTCTTTAATATCATAAAGATCCTCAAGTTTAACAACAGATTTAGGAATCGAATTTTCATTATTTCTTGAAGTAATTTGAAGATCATGATCATCTTCATCAATAATCTGTTCATCATATGATTTCTCAGAAGTTAAGAAATTCAAAATATCTTGATCATGGTAGAATACTCTCCAATTAGTAATATTGTCTAGGACAGATGGGCGAAAAATCAACTCAACTGAAAATCTATCAGGACTGCAATCTTCAACAGGAAGGAGTTTGGATGCAACATTAGCTAACAAGCCAGCTGATGTGTTTTGATTTCTTGGAATAGAAGAGATATTAAATTCTATAAATTGAGTGGTAAGATCTTGTACTAGAGTTTGATAATGTTTGAGATGTCCTGAAAAACAATGGATGGTGTTCCTTACTTATCTTATGACAATTTCTGAATCTCCATATACTTTTAGGTATTTTACATTTAACCCTATGGCCTTATAAAGCCCTTGAATCAAGGCTTCATATTCAACAATATTATTAGTGCACCCAAATTCTAATCTACATGATAGCATAGTCTTCTCTCCCTTTCGATCAATTAGGACGCATCCTGCTCCAGCCCCATCATTAGATTTTGATCCATTGAAATATAATGACCAAAATAAAGTTTCATCTATAGGTTTATCTACAAATTAATTAGAAAAATTAACAATTATAGAAGAATCAGATTGCGAAAAATTTTCAATTTGAGAAACAAAAGTATTTACAGAGAATGGTGATGGTGGTGCAGTAAAATTTCCAAGAAAAGACTCGGCAGAATAACCTCCAAGTATATTATTGTTGAAAGCTACAGCTTTGTTAGGTTGTTCAAACTCAGTCACAATGTGCATCATATGTTTTTCTCGCTCAATTTTAATTTGATTTGGTTTTCCCTTGTAGGGAAGCCACATATGTGAATAATCAGTAGCGATGTAACCATTAAGTTTCACAGAACAATCCTTTCTTAAGACTAACCCATAGAATTCTAGAATATCTGTAATTAGAATATCAATTCTTTGGAAAATCCTAAGGTCAGAAGCTAGTCTAATGGTAACTGAATTTATTTCTCCAATAACTTGAACATTAGAGTGATCCAACTGTAAAATGTGAACATCAGACTTCTGAGGTTCAATATTCAACTTAGCACAAACTGAAGAAGGCATTATATTAGAAGATGCTCCAGAATCAATTAAATAATTATGCAAATTCTTATTGTAGATTTCATAGGTTAGCAGAAATGGAGGTGTCTAGGAACTTGATCTTTCTCCAATAAGAACAGTGTCGGATGCATCTACTTTTTTTGGTGGCTTACCAGTCCCTTTATCTTCTTTAGATACTACACCACTTGGTAGAGGAGCAATAGGTGTAGCATTTAACTCTTTTAATAACAACTTTTGTTGATGTTTAAGTTTACTGAGTTCATGTAATGAGATGTTTGCTCTATTATTTTTCATGTCTTCAATGATATTATAATCCATCGTATCTGATACTACCAGAGTTTTGGATGATGATGTGGGAGGATTGGGAGATGATGGCTGATTTTGAGTGGGTAGTGAAGAAGACTTTTTTGCAGGAGTTTTGTCTTTGGTAGCTGGAGTTGTATTTTTCTTCTTCGGAACAGTTTGAACAGGTTCCGATGTAGATTTTCTCCTTGTACTTATAGGCATAGCTTCTTGTTCCATGTCATTATATGAATTAGGAAGAATGAAATCCCACATTCCATTTAGTTCAACAAGTTCTTCCCTTTAATCTTCTTCGTACGATATTAGAGGATTCTCTTCTTCTTCTTCATCTTCTGATTCTACATTGGAAATTGCATTGGGAGGTTTTGATTCAGTTTGATTTCTTTTAAAATTTCTAAATGGTCTCTTTGTAGAAATCTATGCTACCTTCTTTTTAATCTCAACCATATCATTAGACATGGTTTTAAGAACTTTCTGTAAACCTTCTATGTCATATGGATCTCTTGGTGTCTTTTTCTTGGAATCATCTTTAAAAGTGACTTTCTTTGATTTTCTTTCATCAATAGCATTTTTCTTATCTAGAGCAATCATTCGCTTTTCCACTGAAATAGCTCCCTTCATATTTTCAGCTAAAGTTGGCTTTGCAGCTCTATCTATGAAAATTTTTATATTTGAGGGTAAAGCGTTAATGTACCATTCACTTCTAACTTTTTCACTAGGTTTAGATGTTACAGGGATCTTGTTCAAGAGTTTATTAAATTGTGAGTTAAAGTATTTAATGGGTTCCTTTGATTAAGTCCTTAAATTGGAGAGATCGTTAATTAGGGTAGCAACTGATCTATCATCTCCATATTTAGTTAAAAAAATTTCTTCAAACATATCCCAGTCAGTGATATAATCAGCAGGTAAGGGAAAGTACCAGGATCCTGTTGTTCCTTGTAAAGTGTAGGGAAATAATCGAACTACAACATCTTCATGCACTACTTGATTTAGATTTATAGCAAGCATGAAGTTATTGATATGTTCTTCTGCTAATATACCACTATCGGGACTAAAATTTGGGAGTCGCTTTTCAGGATGATCAGGTAGATCATGCAAAGGTGCAGCCATATTCACAGCTCCTGGTCTGGTCCATGTTCTTTGTGCTGGTTGTGCCATTCTTGTAACGATGGTAGATGAACTAGAAGGGATAACTGGTATATGAGTAGTAACTGTTGAAGTACCGGAAGGGACAATTAATTTTTGAGTAGATGTAGTTTGAGGAGGTGAAGATTGAGCAGATGAAGTTTGAGTAGAGGAGGAAGATTGAGCAAATGAAGATGAGACTACTGTACTTTCCTGATTTGGAGCTTGGGAAATAGATGGTTGAATATGCGATGAAGAACTAGTACCAATTTTTGTTTCCAATGGAGTTTTTCTTGCCTTGACACTACTAGGTATAGGAAATTCTTTTGGGGAAATTCCAAGTTTTTCACTTTGTGATCTAGTAAGAGGTCCGGAAGAAAAAAACTGCGAAGAGACACTACCTTCAGATAATTCTGATTCTTCTAATGATAATGAGAATCCTTGAAGTTTATGGGTCAAGGCCTCAACTTCAGGGGACTCGGGAGTTGGATTATCTGATTGATCTGAAACTTTGGTAGTGGGAGTTTGAATACTTTTCTCAATTTCTTCTCTTGTGATTTGAGATGTGGAAGAAATTGAAGGTGATGAGGGTGATGTTCTCTTAGAATGGCTTTCAGATTTAGATTTATTTTCCATTCATGGCCCTCTTTCTAGCGCCAAAAATGTTGAAGCCTCGGAAATCGTTGCTTCAAACATTGGGGGATAACCACCCAGTCGGGACCTTAAGACACCTCCTTTTCCATTTGGGATGGTGGTTCCGACTGAATTTATAGGACCAGTTTCTTACTAATTTGAATGGGTCAGTAATGGAATGGTTGGATGAAGGGAAAATGGGACTAAATGACTGAAATGAAAACACTAACTAATCTAATTTAAATCCCGATAAAGAAATTCTAAAACTAACCTGGGTATCATATGTGAATACAAATTTAAATCGTTTCAATTGAAAAATAACCATAAAAATGTATTACAGCTTAATTGAAATGTGCAACAACAAATAAAGAGAACTCTGTTTAAGAAATTAAACAGAGTTATATTAACAATATTGTATTCATCATTGTATATCGTTTGCATATACTATGAAAGATAAATATTTCCAATATACTCAGAAATGATATATATATAAAGAAATATTGTGAAAAGAAGTACATATAAATGATAGCAAATTTAAAAGAGAATATCATATAACAACAGAAACTAACAGTGAATAGATAGAAATATCATATCCATCTTGAGACTTTCAAATGCAATTTGATACTCTAATCCAGCAATTCCGATGTAAAATCAACTTCAAGGTACAGAAATGCAATTCTTAAAGATAATTCCACACAGAATCAGCAGATATGATCCTTTATAAAATAATATAAGAGTAAATGGAGTACAGAAATGTAATCCCCATGTCAAAAATATTACAAATTAAGGACCCCTTTCTAAATGCATGAAAGGGGTTTAAATAGGTACTTAACAAAACAAAATAACTAAAAATATTCCTATAATCTATCTAATATCAAAAAAATCTAGAACGGAAATGCGATCTTGTAGTAGACTGGTTCATTGATCATCATTTGAGGTGGATGTGCGAAGGTGGCAAATTTTGAGCATCTTCTTTACTTCTTCAGGATGACTAGGCTTCAAATGCAACCGCCCTGTATACATGGCATCTGAGCACTCGAGAAGGATGAAATCAATGGCATTTGAGAGAAATTTAATTGGAGTTTGTTGAATATATGGTTTGATGAGATAAGACCACATTGAATCCCACGATATTCCTTGTAACTGGCCAATTTGCTGAATTTAATTACTGACCTCTTGTTTCCATCTAAGATCAGTCTCTTTAACTTTGGGTAACTTTTCGGGACTACAATTTGTAATTAAATTGATTGCATATAAATTATCATTTACCATTTGTGTCACATTTTTCATTATCCCCTTCATTATCCCCTTAGCTCTAGACATGGCCCTCTTTGCTCTGATCAAGCGATGTTCCCATTCTGAAAAGACAATTTCTTTATGCCTCTCCATAATTTTGGGAATATTTTCTCTTTTCCCTGACTCTGAATCCTGCCATAAAAGAAAATCAGAGACCTTTTCTTCAGCTTCATCAAATTCAAACCTAAGAGTAACTCCCTCATCTATTAGGGAAGATGTTAGCTCACAGTGAGACTCTGCTTCTGCAACCTTTAGAAAAAAATTATTTAATTGTTGGGACAACAATTTGTTTGTCTCCAAATCTTCATTTTAAAATTGATCCAAAGTGGGATAATTCTTGAATTTGTCTAATTTATATTGAAACATTTTTTCTTGTTCAATCTTGAGAGTGCTCATTTTGCAGAAGGGTTTGTAACTTTGCAATATCCTGATTAAGCTGTTGTTGTTTTTCAAGGGTCTGTTGATCAATCTTTCCTTTTTCAAAAGCTAGCTGCTCTTCTAATTACTTAGTCCTGAGTTCTCCATCCTGTGCTCACTGTTCCAACTAAATAATATTTTTTTGATTTCCTGTAACCTGTTCTTCAAAAATAGCAATTTGCACATCCTTTTGTTTTACCAGCTGTGTAACTTCGGAAGCTTTATCTATAGTGGCAGCACCTTAGGAACCTGCATACTGAAACAATTTGGTGAGACCCTCAGATGGATCCACCTCAGCATTTTTATAAACAATATTTAGAAATTCCCCCTATGATGCCAAAAGTGCATCTTGATCCGTTCTCCTCCTTTTCCTTTGTTTTCTCACTATAGCCCTATGTTTGGGACTGTAGAATATATCTAAAGGAGGGATTTCTTCTATCTTTAGGATAATTTTTCCTATGGGGTTTTCAGGAATGATTTCTACATCCTGATCTTTGGGATTATCAACTTGAGAAGTGTTTTGCTGTCCTATATGCTGGGCAAATTGTTGATATTGGCTCAACAAATGAGGAGAAACAACCAGTTCAGTATCTACTTGTCCTCCAAGTTGAGAACCTGCATTATTTTTTATATCATTCTTGGGTGCCTGTTCAGTGTTTTTACTTTCTGTGCTTCATTTCTCAATATGTACATAGGCATCAGTACCCGCGCTCTCTTTTTCTGTTTGAACTAAAGATTTCTTTGTATATTTTTGAGCAGTTGTTTCTGTCTTGGCAGTGTCAGATTTGCTGCTGTCATCCCTTTTCCCCAGAACAAGATTAGCTCTTGTTACTTCTTTACCAGAAGTACTTCCTGCTTATTTTTGTTGTGATGCTTTCTCCTGTGTAGGAGCTCTCAACTAATCAAGAGGCACTCTAAGTAACCTCTGACTTCTAAACAACAAAAAATTTTTCATGTCCTCGGCCTGCAAATTGGACTTGGCTAAATCAAAAACTTGGGATATATCATCTACAGAAACAAATAAATCATCAAAAATTTCTGGTTCATGTTCGAACCGAGCAATCGAAACAGAGGTAGTAAAATCATACGCCACTTGCCTTGGGTCGTATTGCCTTCCAGGAATTGTTGAAAGCTTAAGATCAGAAATCTTACCAACTTCTTTCTTAGCATGAGCGAAACTATTAAGAGTATAGTCACCACACTTAAAAGGGAAGGTAGGCCACATAAGCTTTTTATTGATTTTCAAAATTATAGACATTCCTTCTACTGTTAGTTGATAAGAAATATCCTGAGCTAACATCTTATCTGGAACGTATAGGGGAAGGATATGTGGCTTAACAATACTCCCAGAAATTCTGATATAAGTGAATTTTTCTTCCCCGAACCAATAGGGGATAGGAGACAAATCAATCTTGGCTTTATTGGAAAGTCTAGGAGGGAAATGGCCAAAAATGGTTTGGTAAATTGGAATGAGAAAACCATGGCAGACTTTGTAATCATGATGTTTGCAATGTTCCTTCCATAACAATTTGTGATACGCATGAATAGGGACAGGTTCTTTTGGAGTCCATTTCCAACCTAGCATGGGGAATTCAGAATTAAAACAGAGGGCGTCTAAGATATAAGCACAAAAATGGAAAGGGGTGGAATTCCCTGAATTCTTGTCTCTTCTGTACTCAAGAATTCGATTGGCTATCTTATCAAACAAAATGACAACCCAATCCATAATTTCATAACTAACAATAGAATGAATTAATGGGACCATTTGAATAGAAAACCTAACAGAGTTATCGTTTCCAAACAACCTACAAATCATCGCTACATCATAACAATATGGAGGCGAGAGAGACTCCATAGAGTACATACCTGATGCCTCATGCTTATGTTTCTCAGGGTTATTCCTCCATTCTTTGATTGGCTTTGCCTGGTTGGATGTTTTGTAGCATATTCCTTAGGGAAGTCTTTGTTGTAAATTTTTTGTGGGTTGGGGAGGTGGTACATTGCTTTAATATATTCTGCCCTGAATGACCCGAACACTGATCCAGAAGCATAAAAAAAAGTCCTATTTTGAACGGTCACATTGTCAATAACCCATCTGATAACATCATAGTAGGGAAAAATGTTTACCCGGGCAGCAACTCGGTGTAAAAATGAATTTTCCAATGCATTGAGATGATTTTCAGAGTCAAAGTCTGAATCTTCTTCACCGGGAACAGTTTCCTTAGGCACAATAACCCTAGGTTTCTCTTTTTCAATCAAATTGTATACATTCTCCCATGTCATCTTCCCCAGTCCTTGACAGGAGGTGTCTGTGACTAGTTTGAGCCTCGCCGGTTTCTCCTTGGGTGGCATGGTTAATACAGGGGATTTTGCAACAAAAGCAACTTTAGATTTTCTGCTTCTCTTTGACATTTCAGTGTCGGGAAAATTCTCTATGGTTTTGCGAATGAAAGTATTCGAATTTTTGTTCTGTAATTCAAATGAATGCCTTCAGCTAAAATAAAACACAATAATGAGAAAAACTATCCAAAGATCTGTTTATTTAATTACCATCTAATCTCCCCATATTTAAAACATAAATGCTCTCCAAGGGGTCACATTCACGCATTGAAAATAAAATAACTCATGATCTTTTGTTTGATTTTCAATTAATGGTAACGTACAATCGAAGATCGACGCGTCCTTGGAATAAATGTTAAAATTCACTTTTGATTCTTTGCGATGCGATGAATAAATATAAATGTGAAGTAACAATCGCATCGCAAGTCTTCGATGGTGCGCAAAATAATACAACATAATTCATGCCGATTTTTCGATTGCGACAATCGCATCGAAATTTGTTTGAAAGGAAATGCGATAACACTTTCTACCAAATCCCGATCGCATCGGAGATTTAAAATGAAATTGACTGTTTAATACTATCTCCAAAAATGCGATTGTGATTGAACGCAACCACATTGGAATTTATAACGAAAGGAATGCAATGTTTAATTTTCTTCTGAAACGCAATTGCGATAAATCGCATCGCATCAGTCATAGATAGAAAAATGCAATAGTTAACACTAATCTGAAATGCGATTGCGAGTGAGCGTGATCACATCGAAACTTTTCAAAGCAAAAACAACTCTTTAAAAGAACTTCTCCGAATTTCCGATTGCGATTATTGTTCATCTTAACATATTATTAAGTATAAATTCTTTCTAATATGTTCAAAATATGTTAAAAGGTCTTCTAACTCATCAGATCAGAAATTTTTTTAAGGTATGTACACTTTGTGAATAAAAATGTGATATGCATAATTTTATCCATGGATCTTTTATTTCTATTTAGGGAAAAAGATATATAAAAGGGGACCTATTTTTAACTGGGATTTATTCTAAAATCTAAAAATGGGGAGGGATATTGTACAGTACAACAATTGGCGATTCACTGAAAGAAACAGTTATCTCTAAAAAATGAAATGAATACTATATTTCTAGTAAGTAAAATTTTTAAAAGATAAGGAAAAATTTTCTAAAGATAACTCAAATAAAATCTAACTGTGAAAAAGAATAAAAATCACTTACAATTTCTTTCTAATTCTTCAAGGATAAAAACATTTTTGGGTTATCTCAAGCTTTTATCGGTTGATAATAATAAAGTAAGTGGATTTTCTCAAGTTTAGCTTATGTAATATACTCCATTATCATAGGTATTGCCTCTGCTTCCAGCAAACGTTCATAGTCTCGACAAGGTTACCTTTTAACCATCAACCATTCATTGTCCCATCCAATTAAGATAATGACTCTTTAAAAATAAATTCATAAGACATATTTTCTCATAGTTTTTGTCTTTTTATTTATTTTTCTTAATTTAAGAGCCATTGTTCTGGTTTGGTAGCCAGTTAGTAACAATGCCATTCACTAGTTGTAATTAAACTGAACAAGCTATCTCGTGACGAGACCCCTTGTCTTAATTTATAAGCCATTACCCTGTTTTGGTATGCAGTATTGGTAATTTCAGTTTCATTACTTCCTATGATCATGGTAAGCAGGCTTGTGATGAGACCTCTTATCTCCTAAATTTGGTCATATAATTTCTTTAGAATTACATTCTAAAAAATCACAATCGAAATGGATGGGGTGAAATAGTTGTATCCTTAAGAATTAAATGGATGACAATTCTCAAAGTTTTTTGTTTACCAGAGCTTGAAAAAGTCTTTACTTTTAAAAGATAACCTTTCTCTGCTTAATAAACTTATAACGATTTACATTTTCCTCAAAGTTTCAAAAGATCATGCAAATGTTTTAAACAAATTTTCAACGTTTAACATTTTATTTTAAATTATAAAATTTGTAATCAATTCCTCAAAAGTTCTCATTTACATGAAATAAGTACTTATAACATTATTTCCAAGACAACTTTCTAATAGTAAAAATTCAATCAAAGACTTTTAACAACCTTTATTTACAAAAAAAAAGAAAATAAAAATTTGCGGAAAGGAATATGTACAAGTAAGAAGGGGTTAGCTCCTTATGAAAAGAATTTCTTTAAGAAAAGCCCATTTATAGGAAGATATTCTCTATTTCCTGTTAAATATTGAAGTATGAATATATATGATCCTATCTTTTCAACAATTTGAAATGGTCCAAGCCACATCTTCTGAAATTTGGTATGCTTACCTTTTTCTTCATGTGCGTTATCGCATTTCAAAACAAGATCACCAATTGACAAATGTTTTGAGCCAGTGGAATTTGAATAAAAAGAAGATTTAACAAGTTGTTGATGTTTTTCATGAACACTTCTTGCTTTCTCTCTATCCTCTTCTAATTTTAGGATTTGATCAAATCTCAATTGAATGGATGAGGAATGATTTTCTTCAATGAATTGCACCAAGGCTAATGATGGAAGAGCTAGATTTGATGGTATTATAACTTCTTTACCATAAACTAAATTGAAAGGTGAAGTTCCAATAGAAGCTTTAAGAGTAATACCATCAGCCCATAATGCAAATATTAAATACTTGTGCCAATTCTTCTGATTTTGATCAATAGTCCTTTTAATGATTTTTATGAGATTTTTGTTGGTGGATTCTGCTAAACCATTACCTTGTGGATAATAGTTAGTTGAATATTTTAATTTAAAACCTCTCTTAATTGCAAATTCCATTATACTATTACCAGAAAAATAAGATACATTGTCAAAGACCATAGTGTTAGGTACACCAAACCTGGTAATGATGAATTGATCGATGAAATCAATAATTGCATCAGAATTGGCTACCTTTTGAGGAATTGCTTCTACCCACTTTGTGAAGTAATATTTTGTTGTGAGGATGTACTTATGCTGCTTGGAAGAATGAGGTATTATCTCACCAATAATATCAAGCCCCCATTGCTCAAATGGTTGTTCAATGTTTACTGGCTGTAGAGGAAAAGCTAGCTTCCTCTGTCTTCCACTAGCAGTTTGGAAAATCTTGCACTTCCTCACATAATCATGAGTATCTTTAAAAAGGGTAGGCCAATAATATCCAGCATGGATAATTTTGTGAGCTATGGTATCACCTCCAAAATGCCCGCTTGCTGGTCCATCGTGTAATTCCTTCAAAACCTTCTTTGCTTCAGTCTTTTCAAGACATCTCAGTAAGATTGAATCATAATTTTTTTCTGAATAACACATCATCAATGATTTCATATTTAGTGGCCTTCAATCTTAAAACACGTTTATTCTTATAGCTGAGATTAGAAGGAGCATACCCATTTTTCAAGTAAAAGATTAGATGAGCATACTGTGATTCAGAATCGGTGACACTTATCTGACTTGAACAACATTCTCCGGATCTTGATTTTCTGGTATGTTATGAGCTCCTGCTAATAATCTGTAAAAACCTTGTCCTCTAACAATATTTGCTGGTTTAATGTGAATATCATATTCTTGCAAAGCTGTCACCCAATTAGCCCTTTTTTCTCCTACTCTTTGAATTAGTAATTGTCTTACTGCAGAGAAGGGATCAATAACCTTTGTGTGTGTTTTTAATAGAAAAGGCCTAAAATGTTTGATTGACTTAAATATAGTGAAAGCTTGTTTTTCAACATCAGAATAATTCATCTCATCTCATTGCAGATTTGAGCTGAAGAAAGAAATCGGTGCTTCGATTTGTTGATCATTGAGCTGTGTTAAAACAGCAGCATAGGATGTTTCGGTTGCCAATGTATACAGAATAAAATCATTGGAAAAATTGGGAGTGTTTAATGCATGTGCATCAATAATTGCCTTCTTGATTGCCTCAAAGGCTTCTTTTTCTTTATATCCCCATTTGAAAACTGAATTTTTCCTAATCATATATTGCATAGGTAAAAAAATTTGAGAAAAATTTGGAATGAATCTTTTTACAAAATTAATCTGACCTAAAAATGCTTGCATGGACTTTTTATTATGACGCAAAGAAATATCAGAAATTTCTTTAAATCTTTCAAGATCGATGTATATACCATCTTTTGACACAATAAACCCTAAGATTTTTCCTTGATCGAGAGCAAAGAAAGATTTCTTTGGGTTTAAGGAAATACCAAATATTTTACATCTTTCAAATATTTGTTTCAGATCATGTAAATGATTGGATCTCCTTTTTGAATAGACTGTTATGTCATCAAGCTAAATAACAACTAATCTAGTAATCAGACCCTTAAATGCTATGTCCATGGATCTATGGAAAGTAGCTCCTGCATTTACTAAACCAAAAGGCATTTTCTGATAAGCATAGGTTCCCCATTTGGTTCTGAAAGTGGTTTTCAATATATCATCTGGATGTACTAGAATTTGATTATACCCTGAAAATCCATCAAGGAAGGACATGAGTTCAGAACCAACTACCTTTTGGAGAATTTGCTCCATAGTTGGCAATGGGAAGTTGTCTTTTTGACATGCCTTGTTTAAATTCCTGAAATCAATACAGATTCTAATATCTGCATTTTTCTTCCTGACAGGTACCATATTGGAAACCCAATTGGAATTCCTTATAGGAAAAATGATTTTGGCTTTCAGAAGTTTATTGAGTTCTGTTTTGATTTGATCTTCAAGATTTGGATTAATCTTTCTTAACTTTTGTTGCACAGGCTTAACATCAGATATCATTGGAATTGTGTGTTGAATTACAGAAGTATCATAAGTATTTAAATCCTCATAACTCCAAGCGAAGACATTTTTATATTTACTCATAAGTTTAATGAAAGAAGATCGTTCTTCTGGAGTTAAATTGAGACCTAGATTAACATTCTGAGGTTTAGAATTAGAGCCAAAATTGACTAATTCAAACTTCAAAGTTGAACTTTGAATTTTAGCATTAGTAGCTATCTTGAATCTGTCTTTAATATCATAAAGATCCTCAAGTTTAACAACAGATTTAGGAATCGGATTTTCATTATTTCTTGAAGTAATTTGAAGATCATGATCATCTTCATCAATAATGTGTTCATCATATGATTTCTCAGAAGTTAAGAAATTCAAAATATCTTGATCATGGTAGAATACTCTCCAGTTAGTAATATTGTCTGGGAAAGATGGGCGAAAAATCAACTCAACTGAAAATCTATCAGAGCTTGGTTCCTTCAATAGCAGTTTAACAGCTGGAAGGAGGTCATGGAGCATGCCAAGAATGGTATACCTCTGTTCAATGAAAATAATTATGCACTTTGGAATGGAATAATGGAGGTATATCTCTTGGCGCAAGTTTATGAAGTATGGAACATTGTTCAAAATGGATTTACATCAACCACATATGAACAAGGTAAGAATAATTTGGTAAATGATGCAAAAGCAAAGAATATTATTATCAGTGGACTTATTGAATTTGCTTATCATAAGGTGTTGGGTTGTAAAACCACCAAAAATGTATGGGACAAGCTTGAGAATATATATGCAGGTGAGTCAAATGTCAAAGAAGCAAAGATTCAAATCTATAGATCAAAATTTGAGCAACTCAGAATGAAAGAAGATTGCAACATTGCTACATACTTCCAATACGTTGATGACATAACCAATACTTTGGAAGGATTGGGAGAGCCAGTTGATGAGAAGACTATTATATGAAATATCTTAGAATGTTACCAGGAAGATTCAAACCAAAGGTATTGGTCTTAGAATAGAGTGCAAATATGGAAAAACTCAAAAAAGAGGAATTACATGGAGTTCTCATAGCATATGAAAAGATACTTGATGAATAAAAGGGTACTTCACATCTAGAAACTGCGTTCGTTGCATCTAAGAAAACCAATAAGGATAAACAACCTTCATTTGAAAAGACATGCACCTGCAAGTGTGAAGAAAAGGGAGATGATAAAGAAGGTCTTTCAGATGAATTATATGCTTACTTCACGAGAAAACTAAAAATTGGTAAGGGAAAATTCAAAGGTAAACTTCCAATGATATGTTTCGACTGTGATGAGGTTGGGAATTTCGCAGAAAAATGTCCAAACAGAAGTGATGGAAACCCAAAAGGAAAGAAAGGCTTTAAGAAATTCAACAAGCAAGGATCCAAAAGGAACTTTCTCTCTAAAGAAGATAGCTCATCATCTGATGAAGACAATGACAGTGAAGAAGAGCCAATGAGAGAGTATTGTTTATGGCCAAGCACAATAAACCCAAGAACAATAAACAAGAGGTATCAAACAACGAAGAAAAAGGATTGACCGTAGAAGAATTTTATAAGGAAGAAATCAAGCTTATAAAATATCTCAAGACAGAGAAGATCCATTCCAATACTCTTGAAGAACAAGTTCAAGGTCTCAAAATTGAAGTTGAAGAACACAAATGCATTGAAGAGTCACTTCAAAAGAAGTTGGAAGAAAGCAACCAAGAAAGGGAAGAATTAGAAGCCGAAGTAGTCTCACTGCGTGAGGAAGTGAAGAAAGGAAAAACTATCCAAAACCATGCCAACAACTCAAGGGCATTGGAAGAACTCATCAACAATCAATGATCTTACAACAACAGAACTGACATCGGTTACAAAGAAGAAGAAGCAAGACCTTCTACAACAAAATACAATGAACCTATGAGATCTGACATGCATGTAGACTTCATTGGATAAGATTCACAAGAACAACCTTGGAAGACAATTCCTCGACGAAAATTTCCATCCAGGTACCAACATATTTTTTATGGCTACTATTATTCATGTGGAAAATTTGGTCATAAAGCTGTAGAATGTTGCACGTACCCTAAGAATGAATACAATTCCAGGATATATGTCAAATATGAACCTCCCAGGGCTTAGCGAAACATCAATAGATTTGAACATTTAATAAATAATATTGAAAGTTACAAATGTCGATACTTTGGACACATAGCCAAAGACTGCAGACTTGAAAATATTCCAGAAGAATCTTCGAAGCCACAGAACAAACAAACATGGAAGAAGAAGAAGACTGATAACTGTGCTCTCGCTTTCAAGGCTCAAAACAACAAAGATGTGTGGTATGTTGATAGTTGTTTCTCAACGCATATGACTGGAGATGGAAATAAATTTGTATCTCTGAAAGAGAAGAAGGATGGAACCATGTCCTTTGGAAATGATGGATCTTCAAATGTTATAGGATAAGGTACTGTCACTCTTGGAAGCAAAGATGCTCTAGCCAAGAATGTTCTATTGGTTTAAAACATGAATCACAATCTGCTCAGTGTTGGCCAAATGTGTGATCAAGGACACAAAATACTATTCAACTCCACAAAATGTGAAATTAGGAAAGGCATGTATGGTGAAATTGTGGCTACAGCAAGTCGAGCTCCAAACGACATATATGTTCTAGATGGAGCAACTAAAGCATGTCTAATAGCTAAAGAGGATGATATAATATTTGGTATCAATGATGATCGACTAAGTAAGAAGTTTGCTACAAAGGTGCAAAGTGATTTCAAGATGTCTTTACTTGGTGAGCTCACATACTTCTTAGGGCTTCAAATATCTCAGCAAGAGAAAGGAATATTTATATTTCAAGCCAAGTAAATCAAGGAAATGCTCAAGAAATTTAAAATGGAAGATTGCAAACCCATCCTTACTCCAATGGTAACAGGTTGCAAATTGAGCATAGACGACTCATCTAAGGATGTGGATCAAAGGTTGTACACATTTATGATTGGTAGTCTGCTATATGTAACAGCCTCCCGGCCACATGTTATGCAAGTAGTTGGACAAGTAGCAAGATTCCAAGCAGCACCAAAAGAATCACATATTATTGTCATCAAAAGAATTCTTCGATATCTAAAGGGAACAACAAAATATGGCGTGTGGTATCCCAAGGGTAACAATCTCATTATTCATTCCTTTACAGATGCAGATTGGGCAGGAAGTGTTGATGATCGTGAGAGTACTCGTGAAGCATTGGAATATCTTCACCAGAAACTTGGGATTCTTCCAAGTTCTCATTAGATTTTCCTTATTCAGAATAAAAAGGGGGAGTGGAAGTGTGTACAAGTCCACAGGATGGTTGTGTGTCAGGGGGAGTGGAAGTGTGTATAGGTCCGCAAGATGGTTGTGTTTCAGGGGGGAGTTACCCTTTTCCATTGATGTCAAAGGGGGATAGAATGTTGTAGGAAGAGGTGTCATGATCGCAGGGGGAGTACTTGTGTTGCCATCAATGCCAAAGGGGGAGATTGTTGATCAGCGGTTCTCATTGATGTCAACCTAAGAAACACCAGGGATTAACCCAATATTGCATTGGAATTCTGACCTAAAAAATTAATATATTCTAGGTCAATAAGGATTTTTATGGTTTCTACTTGTTGAGATGTTTCCGTTGATATATGGCACGCCATGCAATTCTTCATGGTTTGAGAGATATTCATGTTTGAAGTTTGTACCCCCAGTTAGTGGGCTAAAACCCCGTGGGTTGTGGCATGGGTCATTGAAAAGTCATAATTAATATTTTTTAAGCTCCTAAAATCCCTCCCACGTTCACTTTTTGAAGCCCCTCTCAACCTAAGCATTTATATGAATTGTGATCCTCATATCCTCCTCATGTAAGGGATTTCGTTATCTGAAACAGGTCATCGTGACATTTTCACTCTAACCTTTTTTCTACGAAGGTTCAGAAGCTGAAATTTTTATGAGGCAAAGCTGAAATCCTAAGGAAGATGTTGTGGAAAGGTCAGATCAAGTTGCGCAATATTTTCAGAGATATGATCTGTGGAAGTCAGTGTTTTTGCAGGCTGCTGAAATTCATCTCAAAGAAGTGACCTTGGGAAAATCGTCATAAATATCTCTCTGAGTATCGGATTGGAATTCCGTAAAATTGGAAGATAGTGCACAACCTGTAGTTTTTTCTCTATCAATTTCAAGCCAAATGAAGAAACAATGACACATGGCATGTCGTACAAGTTCACTTTTCTGAAAGAGTCCATAATTATGGCATTGTGAGAGATTGGGTATAACTCTCTCTTGAAGAATCCAAATTGGGTCAGACCTATGGCATTAGAAAGAAGACTCAGAGGAATACTACAATACTGAAAATCAAATATTAGGGATCTGAAATAACAGAGATACACCAGATTCAACATCGAGCTCCTAGAAGGCAAATAAAAAGCTAGATCATGTGTTGTCAAGGGCTGCAAAGGACCAGAATTTCTAGGGAAGAAAAGCAAAGAAAGGTGCAACAAAGGGTAGCATGACAAGAGCATCAACCAAGGTAGATAAAAACAACAAGAAGTTCATCACATGAAGTCTTCAAGTGGGCAGCACTGCATACAATCATTGTAAAGGTGTCATTGTACTAAGTCATTGTAAATACATTATTGCACAAATTGTACTAGTGTCTATCTTCCAAGAGTTGAAGAGGCAGTGTCGGGTGGTCTAGGATCATCATTAGGTGGTTGTGTCATAGTTGGGGTTATGTTCTAGTGTGTATTCTTATTCTACATCATTCTATATCATTGTAAAGTGGACCATTTTCCCTGGTACGGGAGTCCATTATTATTTTATTCTTCTACAGGGTGGTAGGGTGGTGCTAGGGTGAGTTGTAGCTCATTGGGTGTTGGGGCATCCATTAATTTGGCTACCGAAGAATCTCGGGTGTTGGAGCATCCATCTAGTGGGAGCTGGAGAAGAATGCTTTTCTAGATTCTAGGAAGTTGGAGCTTTATTTTCAATTGGAGTTGAATATTAAAGAATTATTAGAAAAGCATTAGGTGGTTTTTGTCCCGGAGTGGGTTTCCACCTTAAAAACTATGTGCATTTGTGTTCCTCTTGTTTGCTGCTATCATTGTACAAACACTGATAATAATTGAAGATTAAATAATGCTCTAATTGAAAGGAATACTGATTCACCCCCCTCTCAGTATTTCCAACAATTGGTATCATAGCTTGGTTCCTTCAATATAAGTTTAACAGTTGGAAGGAGGTCATGGAGCATGCCAAGAATGGTGTACCTCTGTTCAATGAAAATAATTATGCACTCTGGAAAGGAAGAATGGAGGTCTATCTCTTGGCATAAGGTTACGAAGTATGGAACACTGTTGAAAATGGATTTAAATCAACCATAGATGAACAAGGTAAGAAGAATTTGGTAAATGATGCAAAAGAAAAGAATATTATTATCAGTGGACTTATTGAATCTACTTATCATAAGGTGTTGGGTTGTAAAACTGCCAAAAATGTATGGGACAAGCTTGAGAATATATATGCAGGTGACTCAAATTTCAAAGAAACAAAGCTTCAAATCTATAGATCAAAATTTGAGCAACTCAGAATGAAAGAAGATTGAAACATTGCTACATACTTCCAATACGTTGATGAAATAACCAATACTCTGGAAGGATTGGGAGAGCCAGTTGATGAGAATACTATTATATGAAATATTTTTAGAACGTTACTAGGAAGATTCAACCCAAAGGTATTGGTCTTAGAATACAGTGAAAATATGGACAAACTCAGCAAAGAGGAATTACATGGAGTTCTCATAGCATATGAAATGAGACTTGATGAAGCAGAGGATACTTCGCATCTAGAAACTTCGTTCGTTGCATCTAAGAAAACCAATAAGGATAAAAAACCTTCATTTGAAAAGACATGCACCTATAAGTGTGAAGAAAAGGGAGATGATGAAGGTGGTCTTTTAGATGAAGAATATGCTTACTTCACGAGAAAACTAAAAATTGGTAAGGGAAAATTCAAAAGTAAAATTCCATTGATATGTTTCGGTTGTGATGAGGTTGGGAATTTCGCAGCGAAATGTCCAAACAGAAGTGATGGCAACTCAAAAGGAAATAAAGGCTTTAATAAATTCAACAAGCAAGGATCCAAAAGAAAATTTCTCTCTAAAGAAGATATCTAATCATCCGATGAAGACAATGACAGCGAAGAAGAAGCCAATGAGAGAGTATTGTTTATGGCCAAGCATAATAAACAAGAGGTATCAAATAATGAAGAGGAAGGATTGACCATAGAATAATTTTATAAGGAAGCAATCAAGCTTATAAAATATCTCAAGGCAGAGAAGATCCGTTCCAATACTCTTGAAGAACAAGTTCAAGGTCTCAAAATTGAAGTTGAAGAAAAAAAATGCGTTGAAGAGTCACTTCAAAAGAAGTTGGAAGAAAGCAACCAAGAAAGGGAAGAATTAGAAGCCGAAGTAGTCTTGCTGCGTGAGGAAGTGAAGAAAGGAAAAACTATCCAAAACTATGCCAACATCTCAAGGGCATTGGAAGAACTCATCAACAATCAACGATCTTACAATGACAAAACTGGCATCGGTTACAAAGAAGAAGAAATGGGACCTTCTACAACAAAATACAATGAACCTATGAGATCATACATGCATGTAGTCTTCATTGGACAAGATTCATAAGAACAACCTTGGAAGAAAATTCCTCGACAAAAATTTCCATCCAGGTACTAACATATTTTTTATGGCTACTATTATTCATGTGGAAAATTTGGTCATAAAGATGTAGAATGTTGCACGTACCCTAGGAACGAATACAATTCCAGGAGATCTGTCAAATATGAACCTCCCAGGGCTCAGTGAAACATCAATAGATTTGAAATTTTAATAAATAATATTGAATGTTACAAATGTCGAAACTTTGGACACATAGCCAAAGACTGCAGACTTGAAAATCCTCCAAAAGAATCTTCAAAGCCACAGAATGAACGAACATGGAAGAAGAAGAAGACTGATAATTGTGCTCTCGCTTTCAAGGCTCAAAACAACAAAGATGTGTGGTATGTTGATAGCGGTTGCTCAATGCATATGACTGGAGATAGAAATAAATTTGTATCTCTGAAAGAGAAGAAGGATGGAACCGTGTCCTTTGGAAATGATGGATCTTCAAATGTTATAGGATTAGGTACTGTCACTCTCGGAAGCAAAGATGCTCTAGCCAAGAATGTTTTATTGGTTGAAAACATGAATCACAATCTGCTCAGTGTTGGACAAATGTGTGATCAAGGACACACAATACTATTCAACTCCACAAAATGTGAAATCAGGAAAGGCATATATGGTGAAATTTTGGCTACAGAAAGTAAAGCTCCAAATGACATATATGTTCTAGATGAAGCAACTAAAGCATGTCTAATAGCTAAAGAAGATGATATAATATTTGGTATCAATGATGATTGACTAAGTAAGAAGTTTGCTACAAAGGTGCAAAGTGATTTCGATATGTCTTTACTTGGTGAGCTCAGATACTTCTTAGGGCTTCAAATATCTCAGCAAGAGAAAGGAATATTTATATGTCAAGCCAAGTACATCAAGGAAATGCTCAAGAAATTTAAAATGGAATATTGCAAACCCATCCTTACTCCAATGGTAACAAGCTGCAAATTGAGCATAGATGACTCATCTAAGGATGTGGATCAAAGGTTGTACAGATTTATGATTAGTATTTTGCTATATGTAATGGCCTCTCGGCCAGATGTTATGCAAGCATTTGGACAAGTAGCAAGATTCCAAGCAGCACCAAAAGAATCACATATTATTGCCATCAAAATAATTCTTCGTTATCTAAAGGGAACAACAGAATATGGCTTGTGGTATCCCAAAGGTAACAATCTCATTATTCATTCCTTTACAGATGCAGATTGGGCAGGAAGTGTTGATGATCGTGAGAGTACTTGTGAAGCATTAGAATATCTTCTCCAGAAACTTGGGATTCTCCCAAGTTCTCATTAGATTTTCCTTATTTAGAATAAAAAGGGGGAGTGGAAGTGTGTACAGGTCCACATGATGGTTGTGTGTCAGGGGGAGTGGAAGTGTGTATAGGTCCGCAGGATGGTTGTGTTTCAGGGGGGGTTACCCTTTTTCATTGATGTCAAAGGGAGAGAGAATGTTGTAGGAATAGGTGTCATGATCACAGGGGGAGTACTTGTGTTGCCATCAATTCCAAAGGGGGAGATTGTTGATCAGCGGTTATCATTGATGTCAACCCAAGTAGCACCAAGGGCTAACCCAATATTACATGGAAATTTTGACCTACCAAATTAATATATTTTAGGTCAATAAGGATTTTTATGGTTTCTACTTGTTGAGATGTTTTTGTTGATATATGGCATGCCATGCAATTCTTCACGATTTGATAGATATTCATGTTTGAAGTTTGTACCCCCAGTTAGTGGGATAAAACCCCATGGGGTTATGGCATGGCTCATTGAAAAGTCATAATTAATATTTTTTAAGCTCTTAAAATCCCTCCCACGTTCACTTGTTGAAGCCCCTCTCAACCTAAACATTTATATAAATTGTGATCCTCATATCCTCCTCATGTAAGGGATTTCGTTATCTGAAACAGGTCATCTTGGAATTGTCGCTCTAACTTTTTTTCTACGAAGGTTCAGAAACTAAAATTTTTATGAGACAAATTTGAAATCCTAAGGAAGCTGCTGTGAAAATTTCAGATCAATTTGAGCAAAATTTCCGGAGATATGATCTGTGGAAGTCAGTGTTTTTGCAGGCTCCTGAAATTCATATCAAAGAAGTGACCTTGGGAAAATCGTCATAAATCTCTCTCTGAGTATCGGATTGGAATTCTGTAAAAATTGGTAGATAGTGCACAGTATTTAGTTTTTTTTTCTATCAATTTTAGAGCCAAATTAAGAAACAATACACGTGGCATGCCATACAAGTTCACTCTGTTGAAACAGTCCATAATTAGGGCATTGTGAGAGATTGGGTATAACTCTCTCTTGAAGAATCCAAATTGGGTTAGTCCCGTGGAATTGGAAAGAAGACTCAAAGGAATACTACAGTACCAAAAATTAGATATTTGGGATCTGGAATAACAGAGATACACCAGATTCAATATCGAACTCCTAGAAGGAAAAGAAAAAGCTAGATCATGTGTTGTCAAGGGCTGCAAAGGACCAGGCTTTCTAGGGAAGCAAAGCAAAGCAAGGTGCAGCAGAGGGTAGCATGAAAAGAGAAGCAACCAAGGTAGATAAAAATAGCAAGAAGTTCATCACATGAAGTCTTCAAATGGGCAGCACTGCATAGAATTATTGTAAAGGTATCATTGTGCTAAGTCATTGTAAATACATTATTGTACAAATTGTACTAGTGTCTATCTGCCAAGAGTTGAAGAGGCAGTGTCGGGTGGTCTAGGATCATCATTAGGTGGTTGTGTCATAGTTGGGGTTATTTTCTAGTGTTTCTTCTTCTTCTACATCATTCTATATCATTGTAAAGTGGACCATTTTCCCTGGTACGGGAGTCCATTCATTTTTATTCTTCTATAGGGTGGTAGGGTGGTGCTAGGGTGAGTTGTAGCTCATTGGGTGTTGGGGCATCCATTCAGTTGACTACTGAAGAATCTCGGGTGTTGGAGTGTCCATCCAGTGGGAGCTGGAGAAGAATTATTTTCTAGATTCTAGGAAGTTGGAGCTTTATTTTCAATTGGAGCTGACTATTAAAGAATTATTAGAAAATCATTAGGTGTTTTTTGTCCCGGAGTGGGTTTCCACCTTAAAAACTGTGTGAATTTATGTTCCTCTTGTTTGCTGCTATCATTGTACAAACACTGATAATAATTGAAGATTAAATAATGCTCTAATTGAAAGGAATATTGATTCACCCCTCTTCTTAGTATTTCCAACATAAAGGAAATTAATACTGAGCCTCGTGCCCATTAGCCCTCTATCTTAGTGAGCTACCCACGCCGAGTTGTTTTTGGAAATTTTTTTAAATATAGAAGTGAATTTTCCAAGCTAACTTCTTCGTGAGCGAGTTAGCTTGGGTTGTTCGACTGCATAACATCGAGCACCTTCCTTTGGCTTCTTGTTTCCTCCTTTTGGGGCAACCTCCCAAAGGATAAGGCCTCCCTTCCACCATTTCAGGGATCCCAACCTCCTCCTCTCCTTCTATAAATACACCTCTCTCACATATATGCAGCTAGTTGAATAGGAATTGTTGAACATTTTGCTGAAACAGTCTGATATAGCTGGTGTGAGATAGAGCAGAGAGAGAGACCCTTGTCAAGAGAGAGCTTAGGCTTTTGCCTCACCACGTCCAAATTCACTAACGAATGCTCAAGACGCATTTTGACTAGACCCACTGAAGGAGGCTGCAATGTCAAGGCTTTGGTTGTAATCTCTGTCTTTCTCTTAATATATACATGACTGATGTTTTGGTTCCCATCTTGCGTTGATGTGATTTATCTTATGTAATACGTTTAATTATCCTTGAATGATTTTCTAGTTATGAGTGCAATTATTGTCTTATATGTTGCTTTTGTCCTTTGATCTTTGTGCAGGCACCCGAGTACCATTGCTGAAGGATCGCGACGTGTTGGGACGAGGATTAGGAGACCCCTACTATAGCTATGAAAACTGTGTTGGATCATAGGTAGGACAATCTATCCCAACCCATTTCATTCATTAGCTAGGAACTGACACATTAGCATGTCCCCTTGCTGCTAGACCCACCCTAGGGCTAGAGGGATCGCATTTGTTCGCAAAGGGGTTTCACCTACACAAAACTTATGTCTGAGAAGAGATGTGATGACTACATGCCTTCTAAATTGTGTTACAATGAGGCTCGCTAACCTTTTTATCATCAATAAATAATGGAAAACCCTAAACGTCCAAAAAACTAACCCTGGGAAATGAAGCGCGAAAAGATTGTAGGCCCTGTTGGGGTTAGTTGGTACATCAAATTCATGGGGTCATAACTTTGGCATATTATCTATGTTTGGTGTGTATGATACCTTGTTATAAATATATATCTAAGGGAAAAAAATTCAATTGCAGACCCCTACTACCATTATTAGTTTCCCATTTTAAAAAATAACATCCTTTAGGGCCTCAAAACGGCTCTGAAAGTTTAGGACCCGGAAAAATTCCAAAAATAGTAAACTATGCTAGAAATTAGGAAACTGAAATAGATAGTGTTGGGGGTCCAAGTAGAATGTTGGCCACTAATATATACCTAGATTAGTCCCCCCCCCCCCCCCCCGCCAGGAAGAAATGGTCCCCATTGTGTTAAGTGCCTCCATGAGATGGGGAATCTTCTTCTGAACTTGGTCCTTGGTGAGCCACTTGCCTTGGTGTAGGAGTTGGCTGACATTGAAAAACTGATAAAGTTGGATCCTCTATGTTATGGAACCAACTCCAAAAATAGAAGAAAAGAGAGATCAACGTCTTAGAAATCAGCCACTTCGAGGTGGAAACCTCCTTTACATTACATAAATGAACAATTATTGGATGATTCAAATGACAAAACCTCCTTTCTACATATAGGAGTCCATGGAGTCACAATATAATCCTAGCTGACCTAAAAATAATAATATAAGGGCCAACAATAGCAATAGTGGGGTTTTATGGGGCAGAATAATAACAATATGGGGACTATAGGGGTATAAAAATAACAATAAGGGGGCTACACTACAACAATAAGGGACTACACTAGTAATATAGGGACCTAACATGCCCCTCTCCTTCAAAAAAGTGTTCTCTTCAATGCTTGAGTAGCTCTTGATGCTTTTGTATAAAATTCTCATCCTCCCATGTGGAATCTTCAGTGGGTAAGTTCTTCCACTTGATGAGATACTCTGAAATTGATCGATTTCGTAGCTGCCGAATTCTTGTTTCCGTGACTACTTCAAGTTCCAATATAATTTTTCGTTCCTCATCAAGTTTTGGCAATATTATTTGAACTGGAAGTTTGTCACCTATAACCTTCTTTAAGCATGAAACATGGAAAACTGGGTGCATTCGAGAAGAAGTAGGAAATTCCAATTTGTATGCCATAGTACCAATATTTTGCAGCACCTTGTAAGGACCATATTACTTTGGAGATAATTTATTATCCTTCTTAGCTTGCTTGAGTGACATTTTTTTGTATGGTTGTAGCCGTAAAAATACCCAGTCTCCTACATCAAAACTTCTCTCACTGCGATGTTGATCTACCTGTTGTTTCATTCGATTTTGTGTCGAATTTAGGTTATCCTTTAAGAGTTGGAGAAGTTGTTGTTGATGCTCGATGTGATATTCCACTACTTGAACCTTATAATTTTCTCTTAAAGATTATGTAATGGAAGATGGATTATATCCATAAAGTTCCATAAATGGGTTCATTTTTGTTGCAGTATGGAAGGAAGTGTTATACCACCATTCAGCCAGAGGTAACCACTTGACCCATTGTGTTTGTTTATCAGATACAAAATAATGAGGATATCCTTCCAAACATTTTTTCACTATCTCAGTTTTCCCATCGAATTGAGGATGATAAGAAGAGTGATGGGCTAGTTGAGTACCCAAACAAGAAAATAATTTCATTCAAAAATTTCGAGTGAAAATGGGATCTTTGTCACTTACAATAATCTTTGGGTTTCCATGTATTTTTTGAATTGTTTCCATAAATGCAGTAGCAACTGTACTTGCTTTAAATGGATGAGATAATGAACAAAAGTGTGCATATTTGGTAATTCTATCAATTACCACCATGATGAAACTCTTTCCTTTGGACTTGGGTAAACCTGTGATAAAATCCATTGAAACCTCCTCCCAACATTGACTTGGAATGGGTAAAGGTTGTAGCAGACCCGGGGTCTTAATTGTCTCAACTTTATTTTTCCGACAAACCAAAACTTTATTTTACCGACAGAATTTTGAATATCAAATTTAAGGCCATCCCAAAAAAATTCTTTCTTCATCCTATGGAAAGTTTTTAAAAATCCTGAGTGCCTTCCAACGGGAGAGGTGTGCAATTCCAAAATAATCTTTTGTTTTAGTTGGGAATTCTTACAAATATATAAGCGATCTTTGTACTAGAAGGAATCATTTTTCCAACTAAATGTATCAGATGTACTGGGATCTTGCTGTAACTTTTGAATGAGTGTCCACACTTCTTCATCATTCTTCCATTCCTCCCTTGCTTATGTTATCCAAACTAGTTAAATAATAGAAATGGCATAAATAAATTCTTCCACCTCCTCATCCTTTCTTGAGAGTGTATCTACTACAAAATTTAGCTTCCCTTTTTTGTATATGATTTCAAAGTCATAACCCAACATTTTTGTGACCCATTTTTTCTACTCTTCTGAAGATAACCTTTGTTCCAAAAATTATTTAAGACTATCATGATCAATTTTTACCTTGAAGTGTCTTCCCATTAGGTAAGGTCGCCATTTATTTAGTGCATGTAGTATTGCCAACATTTCCTTCTCATAAATATCTTTCTGTAAACACTTTCCTTTGATTGGACGACTTTCAAAAGCAATGGGTCTTCCTTCTTGCATTAAAACATCACCAATTCCATTTCCCGAGGCATCACATTCCACAATAAAGGTTTTTCCTAAGTATGGCGTAGCCAAGACCGATGCTAGGCACATTGCCTCTTTAATATGTTAAAATTCCTTAGTTGCTTCAGGAGTCCATGAAAATGCATCTTTCTTCAATAATGTTGTTAGAGGTGCGACTATTATCCCATAATTCTTAACAATCTTGAGATAATACCCTATTAACTCGAGAAATCCTCGCAAATTCTTTATGGTTGTGGGGACTTTCCATTCCTTAATGGCTTTAATTTTGTTAGGGTCTACCTTAACACCCTCTTGAGACACAATATGACCCAGATATTCCACCTCTTTTACTCCAAAGAAACATTTGGAGGTTTTTGCACATAGTTGGTTCTCCTCCAATAGTTTGAGCACCCTGTCAACATGTTGAACATGATCCTTCCAAGACCTACTATAGATTAGTATATCATCAAAAAATACTAACACAATTTTTCTAAGGAAGGGTTTAAGAATGGAATTCATCAACCCTTGAAATGTAGAAGGTGCATTGGTAAGGCCAAAATGCATGACCAAAAATTAATAATGACCCTCATGAGTTCAAAACGTTTTAATGTTGTTGTTGTTGTTTTTTTTTTTTAAACTGAATATCTTCAGTCTTCATTCTAATTTGATGATATCCTGAACGAAGATCCAACTTGGTAAAATAAGTTGCTCCATGTAATACATCCAATAATTCATCAATCACAAGAATGTGAAATTTATATTTAATAGTGAGCTTATTGAGCTCCCTATAATCCGGACACATGTGCCATGATCCATCTTTCTTGTGCACCAATACCACTGGAGTAGAGAAAGAACTTTGACTAGGTTGAATTATACCAGCCTCTAACATTTCTGCAATCATACATTCAATTTCACTCTTTTGGACATAAGGATTATTGTAAGGCCTGATGTTCAAAGGAACACTTCTTGGAATCAAATGAATAACATGATAATGATCATGAATAGTTGGGAGTCCTTTGGGAGTTTCAAACACCATGGAACGATTGTCCAAGACTATTTGGAGATCTAGAGAAATAGATGATTTTGATGCTGGAAATTCTAGTGAGCATAATTGTGCAATTACGCCTCTTTGTTCTTTCTTCAGAAGCTTTGTTATGACATTAGAGCTTATTATATTTCCCAGCTTCCTTGCGATACCCCGTAATTCAACTTCTTTCCTTTTGAAAAAAATTTCAAGAAAAGTTCTTGAAAAATAAAAGCTATTGTCCCAAAATAATGTAATCATTGTACTCCTAGTACATCATCAACACCTCCCATTGGAATGGAAAGGATTGGACTATTCAATACATATTCCCCCATAGTTAGCTTGATATTATGGCATTTTCTAAAGAAATTTATAGTCCCTCCATTTGCAACCATCACTTGACACTCTAGTGTTGGGTATAGGAAGAAATTTAATTCCTTGGCTACCTTACAATGAATAAAATTATGGGTACTACCTAAATCAATGAACATTGCTACATTTTTCTTCTTTATATGTCCTTCTATATTGAGAGTTTGAGAAGTGGTAATCCCTGCCAATGCATTACAGGATATAGTCAAACTTATTTCTTCTTTCTTTAGGGTTGGTTCCTTGTGTATATCCTCTTCTTTTGAAATTTATTGTTCATTTTCTTCCTCCTCTTCACAATCTATGTAAAATAATTTATTCTTAGCACACTTATGACCTTTAGTGTATTTGCCAGCATAAATGTAGAAAAGCCCTTTTGCTATTTTTTCTTCAAATTGTTGTGGTGTCAACCTTTTAGGTTGTGGAAGTCTAGGAGTAGCAACAGTTCCATCTTTATAGATGTTAGTGTTAGGCTTCCTTGTCGCCGTAAATTTACTTTCAATTTTTCTTGCCAACTTGAATGCCTTCTCCAATGAATCAGGTTCTCAAAGGCAAACCTCATGTTGGACGTTATCCTTTAAATTCCCTATGAGGAAATCAATTCTGTGTTCCTCTGGAATATTAGTTATCCTTATATTCAATTTTTCGAAGTCCTTAATGTGCTCCACCATTGAACCTTTTTATTTGAGATTTATCAATTTGCTAAAGAAGGTGTTGCTCTTTGTTTCCTCATAATGTGCTATCATTTCCTCCATAAAAATTGACCAAGTGACAATGTTTTACCAGAGAAAATCCATCGATACCATAAAAATGTATTTTTTTCTAAATGTAAAGTTGCAATGTGTACCTTTTGTGTGTTTTTCATATTCTAGAGATCAAAATATTTGTCCATCCGTAGTATCCATGTTACGAGATCCTTGCCATCAAACTTCCTCATATCCATATTTGGAATATGATGGGTCTTCAATCCAACATTAGAGTTTATGAAATCATGATTAACATTTATTTTTTTCTCATCATGAGTTTCCTGTACTACATTTTCTCCATTAGGAATCATTTCTTGTATTAGCTTTGTCAAGCCTTCCTTCAAACCTTCCATGTATGCTTTTATATCATTCTTCATGGCTTACATGTTAGCTTCCATGCCATCCATCTTAGCTTCCACGTATTTATTCAAAAAATCCACATTAGCTTCCATACCTTTCTTCAAACCATCCATCTTGGCTTCCACGCATTTCTTCAAAACTTCCATTTCATTTTTTGTTGCTCTTTGCGAGAGCGAAATTTGGTGCACTTTCTCTTGTAACTTTGATATATCATGTTGCACTTCTTCCTCTTCATGAGTCATAGTAGATCCTTTTAAGGGCTTAATGGGTGTTGAATTATTTTTATGGGGCATTTTAGAACCCAATACTGATATCTTTGCTTCAATATGCCCTTGGAATCACTTCAAAACTGATTTTTCAAACAAGTCTTATGCAATTTGAAAAAAATTCACACTTTTTTCTTGCTTTTGAGGAGCTCGATATTGAAACTGTTGAATCTCTGTAATTTCAGATCCTCAAGATTTAAGATTTGGTTCTGTAATAGCCCTTAGTGTCTTCTTTCCAATGTCATAGGTGTGACCTGATTTGGATTCTTCAAGACAAAGTTATTCCCAATCTCCCACAATGACCTAATTATGGACTAGTTCAGTAGAGCGAACATGTATGGAACGCCACATGTCACTGTTTCCTCCTTCGGATCTAAAATTTATACACAGAAGCCTATAGTATGTGTAATTTCGGCCACTTTTTACAACATTCCAATTTGATGCTCAAAGAGATAGTTATGACTATTTCCCCAAGGTCACCTCTTTGAGATGAGATTTAGGAGCCTACAAAAACCCTAACTTCCACATATCATATCTTTGAAAATATTCCAAACCAACATCTGAAATTTTTGCATGAACTTTCTTAGGATTTCTTCGCAAATGGGTTTTATTTTTAGCATCTGAACCTTCGTAGAAAAAAAATTATAGTGAAAATTCCACGATGACCTGTTTGAAGCAGTGAAACCCTAGAATCCAAATCTCTAATACAAAATGTTATGGAACCAACTCCAAAAATAGAAGAAAATAGAGATCAGCGCCTTAGAAAATCAACCAATTTGAGGGGGAAACCTCCTTTACATTACATAAATGAACAATTATTGGATGATTCAAATGAAAAAGCCTCCTTTTTGTATATAGGAGTCCATGGGGTCACAATATAATCCTAGTCGACCTAACAATAATAATCTAAGCGCCAACAATGGAAATAGTGGGGTTTATGGGGCACAATAATAACAATATGGGGACTATATGGGTACAACAATAACAATATGGTGACTACAGGGGTACATAAATAACAATAAGATGGCTACACTACAACAATAAGGTACTACACTAGTAATATAGGGACCTAACACTCTATTTGCGAGTATTATTAATTTGTGTATTCATGATCTGATAAATTATGGCTTGTTCAATGGAATTTGGGTTGACATTTGTTGGTGTCTAATGTGTCCAGTAGGGGTGGAGAGTATGGTTGAAGGAGGTCCACATTGAACACTGGGTGCAAGACAAGGAATGGGCATATGTTGAGATCAAAATCATTGTCACCCATAGCCTTGGTGATGGTGTGACGTCCATATCAGAGTGGTTGAAGCTTCTGATGGGCTCTGGTAAGGCCTTCCTTCTACAAATGAAACCAAACTTTATCGCCCAATTGAAATTTATGTGGCACCCAATGTTTATCATGACATTTTTTGTACATGGAATTTCCTTTATCCAAGATATCATGAACCTATTGGAAAATGTGTTGGATGCATTCAATAAACCTTGGGGCTTTATCAACTCCGAACTAAACATGTACATATTCTTCATGTGGAGTCGCAAGAGGCATTGCAACATCAATGGGACACAATGGTTGGAATCCCATGCCCACTTGAAAATGGTTGTGGCCAATTAAGCTATGGAGAGATCTATTATAACCATGTTGCATATAGGGAATACTCTCATCCCATGTTCATGGATGCTTGGATTTTTAGACACATAGTATGTGAAAAACTTGGTGAGCTTAGTGTTCAACAATGACCAGAGGCTCCAATATAATACGCTTCAGAACCTTCTATCTTGATCTGACATAATGGTACGTGGAATCCCAAAATGTAGCCATACTCGTTCGAAGAAGATTTTGGAAATGTATTATATTGTGATTCTCTTCTTGCAAGCCATCAATATAACCATCTTAGAAAATATATCAAAAACCAAAAATACATAGTCATTACCATGCTTGTTAAAAGGAAGGCCAAACATATAGTCCATGGAGATGGATTCCCAAGGCTAGATAGGAGTAGGAAGAAGAGTGTACATGCCTTTCTTCTTAATGGTTGGCTTGGCGATGGCACAAGAAGTGCAAGATATGATATATTTTCAAAAATCTTGTTAGAGTTTTAGCCAATAAAAATACTTCTGCAGTTGTTTTCTAGGTAAATCCCCTCTGCGGATAGAGGTGATCCCTCTAGCCCTAGGGTGGGTCTAGCAACTACGAGAACATAATAAAATCTACCTTCCTATATTGTAAATGAAATTCAGAGCAAGGAAGATGACCTACCTTGTCCTGATGCTATGTTGTCATCTTCCGTCGAAGCTTCTTGATTCGTCACTCTTCTCAAGCTCGATACACTCTGCTACCAATGTTCAATTACCTGTACAGACAATCAAGACACCATGACAAGTGTAAAAACACGACAAAAATAAAACAATTACAACCTATCTAACTTATCAAGGAATTCTAGAAATCTAATTATAAATGTAAACAAGAGTGGAAGGTAAACATCATATGCATTTTATTATGATAAAGACAAGGGGAGTTTACAACCAAGCCTTGATGTTGAAGCTCTACTTCGGCAGGTTTGTATCCAAGCACGTTTGCAACACCCTCATGAACAAAGGTCCAATATCTCACTATGTTCTCAACACACACAAACAATCACACTCTGCACTATTCTCCTGAAGCTATGATTTCTTCTCTTCTATATGGTAGCTTTTTCAGATATCTGTTCAACTAGCACATCAATGGAAGATGGCTATATTTATAGAGGAGAGGAGGAGGTTGGGATCCCTACAATAGTGGAAAGAAGGCCTTATCCCTTGGGAGGTTTCCCCATAAGGTGGAAATAAGAGGCCAAAGGAGGAAGGCTATGGTTATTCAGTCGAACCACTCCCTATGACTCATCCACGAAGTTGTTGTGATCGAAACTTCACCTCCATTTTTAAAAAACTTTCCATAAACAGATTGGTGCAGGAAGCTAACTGAGACAGAGCGCCAGCTGGCATGAGGTCTAGTGTTAATCTTCCTCATTAGCGCGAGGGCATAATGGGCTACCAGCGCCAAGGCAAAAATAGGTGTTTTTAGTGGTCTGCTCAGGAAATGGTCAACAGAAAGAATGTTGTCCTCATGGAAAGGGATGTAATGATGGTATTTGCAAGGCATGACACTGCTTATTTCTCATAGAAATGACCCTCCAATGGGCGAGATGGGGATTTCAGGGATAGTGACAAAATGTTATGAAAAATATGCCCCCTAAAGTATGAAGTCTGAACATGAGTGAGGGGTGAAATGCTTTACAAGTACGTGCAAGGAACCAGACACTGCTATCGGGAGACCTACAAATCAAGCATAGATACATATACATAACTGAAATCTATGTTGAAAATACATGAATACATGGTATAGGCACAACTATCCATCAAGAAGAGGATCATGTGAATGAATCCTCAGCATGGACGCAACCATCCGAATGAAGGGATCATATGAAATAGATCCACGGTATGGGCGCAACCATACGTATAGAGAGGATCAAAACAAGAGAACCCATGGTATGGTTGCAGTCATACATCTAAAGAATCATGTATATAATCATGAATGACTCATCACTCCTTGCAACCTAGAATTTTGTGATCGAAGCCCAGGGTATTTCACTCCAACACCACTCGATCAAAGTACAAATTCCAACATGTGAATAGACGTGTTGAAGTCTAACATGCTATAAAATCACTTGATTACTGATCAATTATGTGAACCGTTAACAAGTGCGAGAGAAACCACCAATAATGTCAATGGCTCTCAATGTACTACTAGTACAATCCACGGAATGTGAATAGTGAGCTGAAGTCGAACACCTATGAAATCACCCGATCAAAGACCGATGATGTGAAATTGTCGTCGAATGCAAAGAACTTGCCATTAGGGCATGCAAGCTCTAAGGTACCAGAAAGGATTCTCTAGATCAACTTCCTGGATAATCAGCTGAAGTCAACAGGAAGCGATTTGTCGACATAGGGTCATAATGAATCCCACATCATCGACACGAAACAGAGAAGGTAATATGAGTGTGAATCAAGAGTGAAACAGAGGATTAAGGAATGCACAAAATGCAAAAGGATTTTCTCTTGAACATATTGGCGACACGACTCTAGAATTTGGCAGCATTTGACTCAAATAGGATCAGAGGTCATGTTGACAAAATCAGTAATCGAATGAGAGGCAAACGAATTTCCCAAACCCATGGAGGCAAAGTGACAGAATGAAGATATCCCAAATCGACACGAACTATAGACAAGTGTCATGTTCAAGAGTGACATATTGCTGACACAACTAATGAATAACTTCCATTTTACCCCACCATTTCTGGTGCGTACCTCTTTATTTTTACACAAGCTTGAAGAGGATACGATATGCTTGTCATATAAATTTTTCCTTCGGACAAATCCATCCTAGTACATTTTACGAGCCCTAGGAAGGAGGAACTCGAGTAGTGTCATGGTGATGAAATATGATGTCATCAAGGTTTAACGAATGTTGGAGAGGTAAATCCCCTCTACGGACAAAGGCAATCCCTACTAGCCCAGATCGGGTCTAGCAACAATCAGACACGCAGTGACGTAGGTCTCTAGTTACAAAAACGACAAAACATAACGAGTTGCCTACCTCAGTTCCTATGCAATGGTCGTCAAAGAAAGGATGACGCTTCCCGTCCTCTGCTTTGGCAAATCACAATCCTTCCACTTAACATGTCCGAACACCTGCACACATGCGAAGAAACACAACAATACATAGCATAGAATCTAAATCTTGTAAACATACATCAGTCATAGATGATGTAATTAATTGCATCAAAGACAAAGGCACATGAATGAAACCATAATCAAAGTCGCTTATGATTAATCATAATAAAATAAATACACAACCCAAAGCTCTGACACTGGATCTTCCTTCGGCGGGTCGACAGCAGAGCACGTCTCAATGAAGCTCATCGAGAATGGGACAAAGCTCTCTCTCTTCGGCTTGGCTATTAAAGGCTGTTTGGAAATAGTCTCCTTGCTACAGATTCAACTCTTGCTTATAGCTTGCTAAGGGAAAAATGGCAAGCTTATATAGATGATGGAAGGGGAGTTGGGATCCCTACAATTGTGGGATTGGTCCTATCCTCAAGGAAGCTTCCATGATAGGTGGAAAACCACCTCCCATACAAGGAGATCCGGAGCCAAACCTCCCAACTCATTTTAGAGACTCGTTCAGAAGTTGGTTGGAATCAAACTTCCGCCATTTATTTAAAAAAAACAATCCTTATTAAGCTTGGCATAGGTGATACACTAGGACAGAGCACCAGTTGGCGCACCCTCTTTGGTGGATTTTCCCCATTGGCACGAGGGCTGAACTGGCTAGTCATGCCAAGGCCAAAAGATAAGTTTTTATGGTTTTTCCAAGGAAACTTTCTTCAAAAGAATGATTGTCCTTATCCAGGGGGATGCCATGAAAGTGGTTTCAGGTTATGTCACTACTCACAGGTCACAGAAAATTCCCTCCAATGTGTGGGACGAGGGATTGCAGGGATGGTGAAAAATTACTATGTAACAGATTCCCCCTAAAGCATGAGGCCCGAGAGAGAGAGAGGGGTGAAATGCTTTATGAGAATGTGCCCAACTAAAAACACTGGCGTTGGAAAACCTGCGTAGCCAAATACAACTGATATCTCAAATACATGATACGCGGTATGGGTATAACCATCCATAACAGAGTATACAACAATCAGGATTCGAGGCATGGACGCAGCCATCCAGAAAGGATCAATAAGTAGACTCAGGTATGGTCGCAGCCATCCAATCAATGAGTCATGTAACCAATCATGATAATCCACAAAATCCGCAACCTGGATTCCATCAGACAAAACCTAGGGTCTTGTGCTCCATCTCGACCCGAACAAAGTACAAGTCCTAGCATGTGAATATGTGAATTGAAGTCGAACATGCAAGAACATCGCCTGATTACCAGCCAATGATGAAAGTCATCAACAGATGCGAGAGGAACCACCAATAATGAGGATGGCCGTCAAGGTACTATAGGTACAATCTACGAAATGTGAACAGTGAGCTAGCGTCGAACACCCACAGAATCATTCGATCGAAGGCTAATGATGAAAACCTTGCATCAAATGTGAAGAACCTGCCATTGAGGCATGCAGGCTCCAAGGTACCAGAAAGGAGTCTCTAGATCAACTTCCTAGATAATGATCTGAAGTCGACAGGAAGTGACCTTGATTGAAGGTGGGCCATAGTGTTTCCCACATCATTGACACAAGACAGAGGAACATAATGTTTGTGAATCAGGATCAATAGAGAATCAGAGGGGGGTTGAGAACTGCAGAGGTCAACTTCTCTTGAACATATCGGTGGCACGACACTGGATTTGGCAGTATTTGACATCAAAATATTTGAGATCATGATGACGAGGCAAAGAGTAGATGAGAGGTCAAAAAGGATCATCCAAACCCATGGAGGCAAGCAAAAAATGAGATGAGATGTCCCCAACCTGACACGAATGTAGAAAAGTGCCATGTTCAAGAGTGACATACTAATGACACAATGATGATACTGGTTCCAATTTTTCCCCACCATTTATGGCGAGTACCTCTTTGAAGAGGATACCATATGCTTGTCATATAAGTTTGTCCTTCGGACAAATCCAACCTAGTACATTTAATGAGCCCTAGGAAGGAGGAACTCGAGTATCGTCATTACGACGGAATCCGATGTCATCAGGTTTTAACGAGACTGAAAAAGGGAGAACATGGTGCCTTTTCATGTTTAGAGAGTTTGAAAAGAAAACGGAAAAGTAAACTCTAATAGTCCCTTTTCGTAGATATTTCCTCAAATCCGAAAAGGTGGAAAACTATGTCTGAGAAAACCTCGTAGTCGCGATATGCTAGGGTATTCCTTTTTCGTAAATAATCTATCCCAGCTTGAAAAAGGGGTTAATGTATACTAGGTAGATATCGCTTCGCAACCAATTTAACGATCTCAAAATGACAAGCGACTCGGAGATCTTTTCAATTTTAGAGAGGTAGAAAAGAGCTGAAAGTTGACTCCTCCTGGAGGAACGAGTGGTATAAAGGGTAGCAATTGGTTCCGGTAATGGTGGAACTACTCAAAACAAGTAAAGGTTAAGAGGCTGGCTAACAAGACCATTCATCGCAATGGTTCCTCAGGAATGGGTAAAACAACCAGGTGAAGGCATATGATCGGCCAAGCAGATAGTGACAATGGAGTGAGAAAAACAAGGCTCATATAGAAAAAACAGGCTGATAAAATGGCAATCACAAGAGGTAAAATCGGAAAGGTTTCATTTTTACACAAGCTTGAAATCAGGAAACTCTGCTTGAAGTTGGTTTCATTTTTACACAAGCTTGAAACAAAGATAAACTGTGCTTGAAACCGGTTTCATTTTTACACAAGCTTGAAACGGAAGCAAACTATGCTTGAAAAAGTAAGCATGCCCCCAGCATGGTGACTCAATTCGAGGTACATGCCCCCAAGCTTAAATCCATATGAAAGGCATATGGAGTGAAGGTTCAAGTTACGAGATCAAGAGAAAGACTCGACTGGGATTTTACGAGATCTTATCAAAGACTTGAATTGAATGGGCTTGTGTTTCATTATTTTAACGAGGTTGACACACTTAAAAGAACTATCCTCGTATAACCTTGTTTCATTTTTTAACGAGGTTGATATAGAAAAATGATCTCTGCTCCGACGATCTTGTTTCATTTTTTAAGGAGCTTGACACAAGAAAACAAACTGTGCTCTGACGGTCTTGTTTCATTTTTTTAAGGAGCTTGACACAAGAAAACGAACTGTGCTCCGACTGTCTTGTTTCATTTTTTAAGGAGCTTGACACAAGAAAAAAAACTGTGCTCCGACGAGCTTGTTTCATTTTTTAAGGAGCTAGACACAAGAAAACAAACTGTTCTCCGATGGTCTTGTTTCATTTTTTAAGGAGCTTGACACAAGAAAACGAACTGTGCTCCGACAATCTTGTTTCATTTTTTAAGTAGCTTGACACAAGAAAATGAACTCTGCTCTGAACACCTTGTTTCATTTTTTAATGAGCTTGAAACAAGAAAACGAACTCTGCTTCGATGAGCTTGTTTCATTTTTTAAGGAGCTTGACACAAGAAAACGAACTGTGCCCCAACGGTCTTTTTTCATTTTTTAAGGAGCTTGACACAAGAAAACAAACTGTGCTCTGACGGTCTTGTTTCATTTTTTTAAGGAGCTTGACACAAGAAAATGAACTGTGCTCCGAAGAAAAGTCATCATGATGAACAAGAAGTCATGGATTCCAAGAGTTCTACACCGGATGGGAGAACAACATCTCGAAAATTAGAACCCAATGCCCCCAGCACACGATGTACAACAACACTATCACTAAGTACAGGCATGGGGTAGGTAGCCACATAGTTGACCTGTGGTGGGGCAGATACAATGGGTGGATAAAAACCAGGAAGGGATGATGGCGGGCCAGTTTCCACATCAGGACCAAAGAACGAAAGTTGATCAATGGTCACGATTCGTCCTTCATGTGGAAAACAGACCACACGAAAAAGGGAGGAGACAAGCGCTCCCATGGCATAGGTGTAATCGTGCCCCAAGAGAAAATTGAAATATAAGGGGCCTGGAACAACCATCACATCCATATGGACATTTTTACCTCCCAAAGTAATGGGTAACCTTGGAAGGATCCCTAACGATTGACTAATTCTTATGTTAAACGCCAACAGATTCTGCGTAACAGGCACAAGCAGTGGCGAATCGAAATCTTGCCAAGTAGTTGAGGATAGAACACTAACAGACGCACCTTAATCTATAGCAGTGCTAGGTACAACCAAACCAGAGGTTTGTACCATTATCTCAAAAGGCACATAAGACGGAAGGCGGTATCCTGCAAATCGACTCCAGTCAAAGGAAGCGACCAAAATACTCGGAGGGGCTACCATCGAACTGAGATGGTCTTCCCATGGTGTTACGGAAGAAGAAGGATCATCCTCCATGAACTCCATCTCGAAGGCGGGAGGAGTATCTTTCAGGACCTCCATCATGGGAGGCGGAGATGCAGCTTCTTGAGATAGAGGGACAGGAGAATCTTTCTCCAAGTCCGAGGAATCTGAAGAAACAAGAAGAACCTAAGGGATGTGAGTTCCACTCTCAACAGAAAATACCTGATGCACCGCAGATGAGGCCAGTTCAACCGATCCCATGATCAATGGTTGGTCGGGGATGAATTCTTGAATTTGAATTTCCGAGGGAGCGGGATCGACCAAGGATTACTCTTGACCAATCGTAGGATCAATTGGTGGAGGAATCAAAGAAATCTGTTTGTAACCAACTAGAAGGCACGATGCAGAAACAACCGAGTTGTCCAAAACTCGCTTGGCTTCATCCATATACGGACAAAGGTGAATGGCATGGTGCCCCCCACACAACTTACAGGGATTGGCAAGCTTACCCTGCTTTTTAAGAGTTTTACAAGCACTAGTTGAAGACGTGCCCCCAACCTGACTCCCGAAAGCCAAAGGCAACGGTGGACGACCGTTGAACCATGCTTCGAGCACCTTGGGAATGCCAGGGAAATATCGAAGAAGATGGTTTCCCTGGCATATCATGCAAGGGAACTTAACTTTCCGCGGAGGGTTGGAAGTTTTATCATGAGTGGATGTTTTAGAAATAGTAGATGCAGAGCTAGCCTCTCCTTTATCTAACTTCTTCGTCTTCTTCTTAGCCACCTAGTTACTCGAATCTAGACTTTCACCAGGCGAAGTAGAAGAGGAGGACACAGAAACAGGCGAAGAAGGGGAGAGGTCCACCTTGGAATCAACGTGATGTTGTTCAGGCAGAGGAACTGATTGAACAATAGGCGGGACATTCGGAACCACAGAGGTTGAAAACAACCAAACGGGAAACCCAACAGTTAACCCAGGAAGGGGCAACATTGCCATATAAGGAGCACCAGCATTTCCAAAAGGAGGAAAAGGACCAGGATTCCCATCAGAGGGGATTCCTTGGTTGGTGAACTCCGGAAGAGCTGCCATTGGAGACAACTCAAAACAACACCCTAAGGAAGCTAACTTTAACCAGGAATATTTCGTGGGAAGCTAATTTTAAAACACTGAAACCAGACTCTACTGTTTCATATTTTAAGAGTCAAGAAACAAGCAAAAGGTGACTCTATCGCTTTCAGTTTGGAAACAAGCGTGAAAGGACAGGCGCTTGACGATCTTTTCAAATTTAGGGAGTCAGTAAAGATCAAAATGACTGCTCTGGTAATCTAGGTAAGAGGTGTACCAAGTTTCCGTGAACTGCAATATACACCTTGGTGATCAAATGAAAGAGAAATGACTAAGGACTTTCTGTACGTAAAGGTAGTCTCCCCGAATGTTGTGTCCAGTGTATCATGGTTACAAGGTAGCAGACTCGGCTTCTTATGGATAACAAGATTGCAACCTAGTGGGGTCTCCCATTATATACTCGATGGTACGGGGAGCACAAGTCTGTACTATCGATGTCTAGAGCTAGATGGAAAACGACAACAACTAGGTTTTCATACGCCGGAACACGTCTCTAGCCTAGACCACTAAAATGTTTCGTTAGGTTTCAATGCTTCCTTAGATTGATTGAATTAAATTTTATGCTTGATCTTGAATTATGTCTCAGTTTCAAGGCCCTACCGCATGTCATCTGACAATCTCCTATATGCAGCTATATGAGAAAAGAAATATTTCAATTCGATGAACACTATCTAGTTAAGGGAAGAGCTTCAAACAATGATGCAACAAAAAACAATACTAAAAACGAATTTTTTTCCAAACTAGATGACTTTCACTCTCCAAAAGTAATCTCAAACATTCAACGATGCGAATAATGCAATGTAATCTATCCAAAATCCTCTTTTTCGAAAACTATGCAATTGTAATCTATGCACAATTTCCTTTTTCTTTTCAAATGATAAGAATGCACTCAATGCATTTTTCGATGAAATGAGAATCTACTTAATGCATGATTTTAATGAAAGAGAATGCACTCAATTCGATTTTTAGCTTTCAATCATTAAACAATGTGATCTAATTTCAATGATAAATCTCAAAAATAATTTTCAATGCAATGTGATCTAATGCATTTTAACGAAAAGAAAAGGCAAAAGGGATGCAAAAAAACAATAAGAATGCAATCGTTGTTTCAAACACTTTGTAAAGAAATTCCTCAAAAGGCTACAAGACATACGAGGTCAAGCACAAAAGGGACTTTGAAAGCATGAGATCAAAACAAGGCATTCATTCCCTTTTACATCAAGCAATCATGGAGAGAAGACATTTCAACTGAACAATGAGCAATGTAATCTATGCTCATACAGAGAAAATACCGAAAGGGAAAGACACACTGGTGAAGGATTTAGGGAAAAAGTCTCAATTTTCACACACCCTGAAATTGGCACGAATTTGTGGGTGAAACTAGCGCCAACTAGCGCGACTTGCTCACTGACAACTAGAGCCAATGGCAATTGGCGCAGGTGGCGGGTTGCTAACTGACAACAAGCACCAATGCCTAAAAATGAAAAAACAAAGAATTTCTCCCAACCAAGACCAAACTCACCACTTCAAGAAAAATCTAAAACTAACCCAGAAGCAAAGTACTGACCAAAAAAAAACTTCCGAACAAGGGAAAACCCTAGCACTTACAGGAAATGGCGTGACTGTCTGGTTGTAATCCGTGCCAGATAGGGGATGGCGCGAGTGATGAACTGGAAACTTGCGTCAATGGGCACGACTGTCAAGGTGGAAACCGCGCCAACCATGAAAAGATGAAAATTTCGGAAAAGCAGAGGTTAGATCTGATCCTCGGGGGGATGAAAAAGGGTCTTACACTAGAAGGAGACAAACCAGAAGAGAAAATCAAGAAGACACAAGCCAAAAGCAATTGAAAGAGACAAGACAAACTCCAATCAACTCCCCAGTATGGTCGCCAGTTTGTTGGAGAGGTAAATCCCCTCTACGGACATAGGTGATCCCTACTAGCCCAGATCAGGTCTAGCAACAATCAGACACGCAGTGACGCAGGTCTCTAGTTACAAAAACGACAAAATATAACAAGTTTCCTACCTCAAGTCCTACACGATGGTCGTTGAGGAAAGGATGATGCTTCCCGTCCTCCGCTTTTGCAATTCATGATCCTTCTGCTTAACATGTCTGGACACCTACACACATGCGAAGAAACACAACGATACACAGCTGTTTGGTCAATTTAGTGTGTCCTAAATTGCTAACATAAATTATCAACCAGGGATTCGTAAGCTGACGAAGTGTGGCGCACTATATGTGCAAGATAACCTATCTCTTACTTTTTGTCGTTTTTGGATTTTATAAAATTCTAAAAAACAAGTATGGTTATGGATATTCAAGGAAATGATGTCCTTTATAATGATTTACCAACTTGAAACCGAAAAAGGAATTTGAAACATACAATGACAAAACTTGAAAGGAAATGAAAATGTGCTACTGAAATGAAAAAGGTGCTGCTAATCTAATAAATCAAAACAATGAACTAGTGAGCATGAAACCAAACTATTCTGCTGCTGTCTAAACACAAAAGAAACTATGCTGAAAGAAATCCAAAAGTTGCAATAAAGTAAATCTAAATCAAATTACATCAACTTGTCTTCTGATCCCTCATCATTAGTCCAACTATGATTTTCGGAAGTAACCATAAACAACTTGAGTAACTGATATCTAACTTGCATAAAGTAAACTAATATCAAACCACACATTCATAATTCAATCCCTCACCATCAGTCCAGCTGTGGCTTTCGGAGGTAACTGAAGATGTCATGCACAATTTAATATTTCTAACTTGCGGAAAGGAAACTAATATCAAACTACACATCCATAATTCAATCCCTCACCATCAGTCCAGCTGTGGCTTTCGGAGGCAACTGAAGATGTTATGAGCAATTTAATATATCTAACTTGCAGAAAGGAAACTAATATCAAACTACACATTTCATAATACAATCTCTCACCATCAGTCCAGCTGTGGCTTTCGGAGGCAACTGAAGATGTTATGAGCAGTTTAATATATCTAAATTTGCAGAAAGGAAACTAATATCAAACTACACATTTCATAATACAATCCCTCACAATCAGTCCAGCTGTGGCTTTCGGAGGTAACTGAAAATGACATGAGCAATTTAATATATCTAAATATAACTACTGAAGCAAATGTGCAAGACTGAAATAAACAAAGCAATACCGGAATTAAACAAAAACTAAGAAAAAATAAATTAACAGTAGAACAATATTGATTCCATGTCATTAGTCAAAAGATATGCAAATGCCCGGGCTGCCATGAAAAATTATGTTAAAAGCTATGATTTCAGAAAGCAATCTAAGTAAGGAAATATGACAAAACAGAATTGAAAGAAACTTATCTAGAAAACATGTAAAAGCCTCCTTGGATAGCAGGGGCCCTCTGCTACCAATTTGGTGAAGTCCTTCAGCTCCTTAAAGATAAGATCACAATAGCATCAAAAAACTAAGCTTCTTTATTCAAAAACTCATAAATCTACATCCCATTCCATCTTGAACTTGTTACAAATCTACTTCCTCATTACTTTCTCATTACTTCTTCATTACCTATGATAGGAGAAAGCTTCTCCTATTTATACAAAATATGAGGAGACATCTCATTAATGGGAGTCCATGAATCTCTCCCTCCATCTCTAGACTTACAATCAAAATAGGAAATGATAAGACACATGTCTTTCTAGAGTTTTAACACAACTTGAGGAATGAGACACATATCCTCTTAGAGTTTCAATACAACAAGCAAGTGAGACACATATCCTCTTGATCCCATAATCTTCTCCAACCAAATTCGAATTTGGCTTTAGAGTGCCACATAAGGGTCTTCTAGAAGTCTCCTTTCGACCTACACATGTCACAAAACTCATAACACATATATAGATATATGAAACTATGTTAATTTTCTAGTTTCTAATCATAAATTCACTTAAAATACATAAAATAAATAACTTTGGAAAACAAGGATCCTAACCCATATATTTATGAAAATGGTTACTTCATGTAGGGTTTTAGGTCAAATGGCTATGAAATAAGAGCTAAATGGTTATGACATAATGGAAATATGTATGAATATGGAGAACACTTTTGAGACTCAACATACCCCCCAACTGAAGTTGTTGCATGTCCTCATGCAACCATTGCAATGATTCATTTGTCCATGAGTTGATCTTTTATGAGTTTTTACTCATATAGATTCATTCCAAACTTTGCTTCTTGATTTTTCCTTTTTGGCAAAGTATAATACATTTGATTGCAACATTTTTTTTTTTTCAATGGTTGGTTCTTGTGTAACAACCATTTTTTTTCAATGGTTGGTTCTTGTGTAACAACCATTTTTTTTTTTAAGCATTGGTTCTTGTGTAACAATGCTTTATTTTCTTTGTTGCATCAAAGTTCATGAAAACATTTAGAATCAATTACTTCATCAATGAATTGATCATTTGCAAGGCATATAATCTTTTGGATCATGTTACAACAATAGTTGGTTGGGAAGTATATGTGGGTGGAAATGAAATGAAAATGTGTGATAGTGTATGACATGTGGATATGAAATGATGTCCCTTCTCCCCCCAACTAAAGATATGACAATGTGGAAAAGGGAGTGAGGAATTTTTCCAAAGTTACAATTTTAGCATTCTAATGAATTACATAACTAAAAATTAGAAAACAACATACCTTCACTTACCTTAAATGTGGATGAGTTGTGTATGTGTGGTGGCTGCAAAATTCTGATCATATTCTTCTTCAAGTGGCTGAACAAGAGGAGTCATGGATAAAGAGATGAGATGATTTTTTATTGCTTCTACTAAAACTTGCTGAATCTGCTCCAAAATGCTGAAAATAATAGTCTTCATGTCTTCAAAACTCATTGGCACAATTCCTACTATGTGAAAAGATGTTCCGATGTCGAACATAGTAGGAAATTGTTGACTTAGTGGCCATTAATGGATGCCACTAGTCAACACGAGAACTCTCACCATTGATGATAATGAGAGTCAAGATGCCCAAACACATCTTGCTAGGTAAGAATGATTTTTCCATTAATGTCCTAGAAGATCTGACGAACAAGGGACATTAATGTATTCCCATTGTTTGTCAGCATGAGAACTTGCCATTAAGGCATGCAAGCCTCAAGGTGTTTTTACAAAGAACTTAGACTCAAAAGACTATGGACTCAATAGTTTGCATTGAAGCAGGGCTTATTTGCGGAATGAAAATGACAAGAAATGGAAGATGGAAATGGAAGATGAAAATGGAAATGGACAATAAGCATGTGAATGAGAAATGACAATGGGCAATAAGCATGTGAATGAGCCTCTTGCTTTTATTTGTGGTTATGAATAGACAAAAAGAAATGGAAAGTGGATGTGAATGTAAATGGAAAATATGAAGTGAAATGAGGTGAATGGTTTATTATGAGGTATGGATGTGATGGAGACAATAGTATCCGAAAGTTTTTCAAGTGTTTGGATCTGATTTTGCATCAGCATATTTCCTCCTCTTTGTTGCTGATCATCCTCTTATGAAACAAATTGGTCTCTTAGAGAGACACCATTCTCTTGTAGTCATTTGTCCTTCCTCCTGGAACCTGCAAAAAAACTAATACTTCTCCTGCAATGGAATGTAAGATTATCAAAGGAGAGAGGTGATCAATCTCTCTAGTTATGATATTTACACACAAAACTAAGAATTTGTATTAATGAAACAAGTTCTCAAAGGAAAAATCAAAAGAATTTATACATGTTTTGGAATTAGTGCCTCAAGTTGAATGTAGCTTCTTTTCAGCAATTTATTTCATTATTTGCCATTTCAAATTCTAATGATGGATTTCTCATTGTATAGATCTTGTTGAGACCTTTCCAACGATACTTAAATCATCAAAATCTGATTTTGTATGAGAAAGTTAGGTTGATTTGAACAATGAGGTTTTTCACCATGGACCGCAGTATCAGCTCATGGACTGACTTCAACAAGGACCGAAGAACAACAAGGACTGATCACCGTAGAATGTCGACGGTTTCTGTAGCTAAAAATCTTGAATAAAAAGTTAGCCATTCATCATTCATCATCAGTTCAAATTTAATCAATACCTTCAGAAAAATGAGCAAATAACTTGTTCATTTCATTGATTCAAAATTATTCAAATTTTTTTTTTTTTTTTTTTTATAACAACAAAAGAGAAATGCAATTTTTTTTTTTAAGTTTCAACAAATGATGCTAAATAAAGAAAACTCAGATACATTGACCAATCGTGACCTTGCAATGACTATAGAATGGTAAGTGAAGATCACATAAGATGAAAAATAATATATTGGTAAGCATTGAAGAACATAAAAGGCATGATTGCTATTTCAAAATATAATCTTTCATCTCTTCAAAATTTATTTTTGTATCTGTTTGATCCTTGAGGACTATCATAATCAGTAACCATTCAGGACCACCCCCCTCAGTTGGAATTCCAATTGCAGTAGTTGCCATTACAGACATGTTCAATCTCAATTGAGCTTACCTTTATGCTACTAAGGTTCATTGTGCCATCTGCACGACCATGTGCTTGATAATATCCTCCTGCAGTTTGCTCAATTCATCCCCATGCCCTCTTAATGTCTTTCCATAGTGATGTGGCATCCCTTTGAAATAAACATCATAATGGTTGGTGTTTAATAATGTCATTGAAGCACCAAAAATTGTTGGGCAGATGATAAAGGAGATGTGAAATCCAACATTCGGAAAACGAAATTGAATTAAATTCAAAAATGAGTGGAATGTGCATTGAATGCCATGATAAGAGTTTGATTTTGATTATAATTCCTCTTCCTAGAAATCAGGAAACCGAATTATCAATGCAGAGTGCCGTTTTCAAATTCTTCACTCAGAAAAAATCGTTTTTCCTCACGCGGCAAGCAAAAATGGCCTTCAAAGAACCGAGCATTTCTCCCAGACCGCCACGAATTTCTTAAAACGGTTTCTGGGTTATCTAATTGACCACGTCAGCGAAAAAACCCATGTCGTGGATTTTCAAAATTCATCCTAAATCGTTCAGAAAACGCGTTTCAAATTGACGTGTCAAAAACAGTTTGCGTTTTTTCTGGGTTCTGCCTCAGCAACAAAAATCGTTTTCTTCAGAACGTGGTTCAAAATTGCGTTTTTCTGAAAATGAAACACAACTTCTGGTTTGCTGATTTCCATATGTAAAGAGTGTTGTTATCCTGAGCATTCTTCAGTTCAGTCAAGGCACGTTTTTTTTTTTTTTCTGTTTGAAAATTTTGTCAATTTCATTGCCTTGTTCTCTTACATGCCATTTTATGAATCTGAAGGAGCGTTTGATGATGGCAGGCGGCATTGACAAGGCTGACAGACCTGGGATAATAAAAGGAATTGGCATTTGGGATCTTGACAGGTTTGAATGGCGAGAGATTGCATGAAGGCCTCACAAATTCTTTCAAAGATTTGGGGAATTTGATGATGTTTCCAGCTTGAATCCTACAGGTAGATAATGCTGTCATAAGCTCTGAAACACAGCAACCTAGCAGCGTTACAGCATCTCTAACTCCATCATTTTCAACTTCTACATGATTTTTATTATCAGAAGCAAAAAAAAATCTGATGTTTCTGAGCCATAATACAACTGCAAACATTGTAAATGGTTGAATTTTTATTCTTTCTGTTGAGAGTAATTCATTTTTTCCAAAATGCCATGGCCATTTCATTTTTTTTTATTGATTTGTTATTGTTATTGTTTTGTTTTGTTTGTTTGTTTTTTTTTTTATTATTTGTTTTGTTAATAAAACTATATATGTTATATTTCAAGAATTAAAAATATACATATATGTTTTACTAAACAAAATGATTATTATTTTTTTTTAAATTGTTTTGTTAATAAAATTACACATGTTAAATTTTGGAAAATTAAAAATATACATATGTAATTTACTAAACAAAAACAATTTATTGATTTTTTTTTTCTAAATGATTTGTTATTAAAATTATATATATATTTTCAAAAATTTTAAAAATATACATATATATCTTAGTAACAAAACAATTTAATTTTTTTTTTTAATTTTCAATTGATTTGTTTAATAAAATTATATATGTGATATTTTCAAAATTTTAAAAATACACATATATATTCATTAAACAAAACAATTTATTGAAATCAAAGTTTTTCATGAAAACAATTTTTTTTTTTTAAATTGTTGAATCAATTGAAATGATGAAGTTTTATTTTGTCTCCTTTTTTTTTTCTTTTTCACATAACAATTCTTTTTCTGATCCTCCAGATCACACAAAGTGCAGGAGGAGAGCATACTCAAGAATTATTAATAATTTTTTTTTACATAACAATTCCTTTTCTGATCCTCCAGATCACACAAAGTGCAGGAGGAGAGCATACTCAAGAATTATTAATTTTTTTTTTAGATGTAAGAAATAAGGCTACCTAGTTACACTTCCCCGACAACGGCGCCAAAATGTTTGGTCAATTTAGTGTGTCCTAAATTGCTAACATAAATTATCAACCAGGGATTCGTAAACTGACGAAGTGCGGCGCACTATATGTGCAAGATAACCTATCTCTTACTTTTTGTCGTTTTTGGATTTTTATGAAATTCTAAAAGACAAGTATGGTTATGGATATTCAAGGCAATGATGTCTTTTATAATGATTTACCAACTTGAAACTGAAAAAGGAATTTGAAACATACAATGACAAAACTTGAAAGGAAATGAAAATGTGCTACTGAAATGAAAAAGGTGTTGTTAATCTAATAAATCAAAACAGTGAACTAGTGAGCATGAAACCAAACTATTCTTGCTGTTGTCTAAACACAAAAGAAACTATGCTGAAAGAAATCCAAAAGTTGCAATAAAGTAAATCTAAATCAAATTACATCAACTTGTCTTCTCATCCCTCATCATTAGTCCAGCTATGATTTTCGGAAGTAACCATAAACAACTTGAGTAACTGATATCTAACTTGCAGAAAGTAAACTAATATCAAACCACACATTCATAATTAAATCCCTCACCATCAGTCCAGCTGTGGCTTTCGGAGGTAACTGAAGATGTCATGCACAATTTAATATTTCTAACTTGCAGAAAGGAAACTAATATCAAACTACACATCCATAATTCAATCCCTCACCATCAGTCCAGCTGTGGCTTTCGGAGGCAACTGAAGATGTTATGAGCAATTTAATATATCTAACTTGCGGAAAGGAAACTAATATCAAACTACACATTTCATAATACAATCCCTCACCATCAGTCCAGCTGTGGCTTTCGGAGGCAACTGAAGATGTTATGAGCAGTTTAATATATCTAAATTTGCGGAAAGGAAACTAATATCAAACTACACATTTCATAATACAATCCCTCACCATCAGTCCAGCTGTGGCTTTCGGAGGTAACTGAAAATGACATGAGCAATTTAATATATCTAAATATAACTACTGAAGCAAATGTGCAAGACTGAAATAAATAAAGCAATACCGGAATTAAACAAAAACTAAGAAAAAATAAATTAACAACAGAACAATATTGATTCCATGTCATTAGTCAAAAGATATGCAAATGCCCGGGCTGCCATGAAAAATTATGCTAAAAGCTATGATTTCAGAAAGCAATCTAAGTAAGGAAATATGACAAAACATAATTGAAAGCAACTTATCTAGAAAACATGTAAAAGTCTCCTTGGATAGCAGGGGCCCTCTGCTACCAATTTGGTGAAGTCCTTCAGCTCCTTAAAGATAAGATCACAATAGCATCAAAGAACTAAGCTTCTTTATTCAAAAACTCATAAATATACATCCCATTCCATCTTGAACTTAGTTACAAATCTACTTCTTCATTACTTCCTCATTACTTCCTCATTACCTATGATAGGAGAAAGCTTCTCCTATTTATACAAAATATGAGGAGACATCTCATTAATGGGAGTCCATGAATCTCTCCCTCCATCTCTAGAGTTACAATCAAAATAGGAAATGATAAGACACACGTCTTTCTAGAGTTTCAACACAACTTGAGGAATGAGACACATATCCTCTTAGAGTTTCAATACAACAAGGAAGTGAGACACATATCCTCTTGATCCCATAATCTTCTCCAACCAAATTCGAATTTGGCCTTAGAGTGCCACATAAGGGTCTTCTAGAAGTCTCCTTTTGACCTACACATGTCACAAAACTCATAAAACATATATAGATATATGCAACTATGTTAATTTTCTAGTTTCTAATCATAAATTCACTTAAAATACATAAAATAAATAACTTTGGAAAACAAGGATCCTAACCCATATATTTATGAAAATGGTTACTTGATGTAGGGTTTTAGGTCAAATGGTTATGAAATAAGAGCTAAATGGTTATGACATAATGGAAATATGTATGAATATAGAGAACATTTTTGAGACTCAACAAGTCCCATATAATCTTCAAAAAAATAGAGTTGCAGAATGAAATAATTGATCCATTGAATAGAGTTTAAAATAAATGTTACATATTCAAGATCTACCAAAATTTTGTGTAGAGAAGCCACGAAGACAACTATATATATTCAAAATTGAAGTCCACATAGGTCGCTAGACAAGAAGACTCCAGAATAAGTATTCACTAGGAAGAAACCTACTCTAGGACATCTATGTATCTTTAGGTGTCTTGTATATATTCATATACCAAATGACCAAAGAAATAAGTTGGATCCATTAGGCATGAGAGGAAAATTTGTTGGCTACAACAACCCCTCTAAGGCCTATAGAATCTACATAAAGGAAGGACACCATATAGAAGTAAGTTGTGATTTCCCATGGACTCTAATGGTGAGGAACTTCCAGTATTTGACGAAGAAGTTAATAGGGAATAAGAGGAATCTCATCATGAATATGAGGGTCTCAGTGAACCCATTCAACCTGTGGTCCTCCCTTAATAAAGAAAGATACCTAACTGGTTTAAATATACACTACTCGATGTTGAATTTCATGGGGTAGCGAAAGGATCTTTTAGAGAAAGAAATAAACCCAAGAGATATTATGGGGATGATGGATACATGATAAAAGTAATAGAAGAAGAACCATCCACTTTTGAAGAGGTTGTCAATTATCAGGAATGGAACTTGATGCCATGAATGAATAATATCAATTTATAATGAAGAATGGAGTTTGGGAGATCATACCTAGGCCTAAAGACAAATATTTGGTAACTTCCAAATGGATCTAAGAGATCAAACATGTTGCATATGGAAGTATCGATAAGTAGAAGACAATATTTGTGGTTAGGGGCTTCTCTCAACAAGAATACATCGACTATGAAGAGACATTTTCTCTAACAACAAGGTATACAATGATTCATTCATTGGTCTCTCTGGCAAAATCGATGCGATGGAACATCCATCAAATGGCTGTCAAGACTGCATTTTTGAATGGAACAATTGATGAGGAACTCTATATAGATCAACCCTTGGGCTTTGAAGTTAAATACAAGAAGGCATATGTTTGCATATTGAAGAAAGCATTATATGGCCTCAATCAAGCAGCAAGGGCATGGTATGCTAGAATGGATGCATACCTACAAAGAATAGGCTTCACAATTTTTTTTGTTAATCTAAAACTTTATATTAAGTTTGTAGAAGTAGAACCTATAATAATTATTATTTATGTAAATTATTTTCTCCTGACAGGTGTAGAAGGTTGAATTGAAGAATGTAAGAAGTAACTAGCATCAGAATTTGACATGAAGGATCTAGGGTTGATGCGTTACTATTTGGGACTAAAATCCTGGCAAGGACCTAATGAAATTTATTTGGGTCAAGAAAAGTACGTGATCAAGTTGTTGAAGATGTTTACATGATGGATTTCAAACCGATAACCACTCTTATGATCACAAACTTGAAGAGACTAAGGAATTTTGAATCAAGCCTTGTGGATCCTTCCACGTACACATAGTTGATTGGCTCACTGATGTACTTGGTGAATACTCAACCAAACTTATGTTTTGCAGTAAAAATACTCAATAAATTGAAAGTGGAGCCAAAGCATGATCATTGGATAGCAGCAAAACATATACTTGTAAATCTGTGAGGAACTATCCACTATTTCTTGAAATATGATAGAAGGAATGATGTCAACTTGATTGGATATACAGATTTCGACTGGGGAGGAAGTGAGCAGGATAGAAGAAGCACTATAGGAGGGATTTTTCATTTTTGGATCCTCCATGATCTCATGGATCAGCAGAAATAAAGACACAATTTCTTTGAGTATTATTGAGGTTGAGTATGTTGTAGCCTGTGAAGTAAACATAGAAGTGGCCTGGTTAAGGAAGTTGCTATCCGACCTATTCGAAGGACCGATGGACCCAACAATGATAAACTGTGACAACACCAGTTGTATACAATTGTCTGAAGACATATTATTTCATGGAAATACAAAGAATATAAACAACACGTATCACTATATTCGGGAGCTAGTAAAAAATGGTGTGCTGCAACTACAGTATATCTCCACCGATGAGTAGGTAGCTGACATATTGAAAAAATATATTCATAACCAGAAGCTTCTGTACATGAGAGACAAGCTTGGCTCGGTTGATATATCCTCCCTAATTAAGAGGGAGTTATAGGCACATCATTATTGTCTTCACATGGGAAGATAGAATGGAGGATTAGGTAACCATCTGGCATCTGATACTCTTTGAGGATGAGGTAGGGCATACAAGATAAGAGTATTCATGGACCGATATTCTTTGAGCATTAGTTATCCAATAAAATAATATTCCAAATAAGGCCATATGTAGTGAACACCTGAGTGGAGTATGTACCTTGAGAAATAATGATGATGGTGTCTATAAATCATTGGTATCATCGGCATTATGCTCTGATCTTGTGGAGAGATAGAGTTATTATTCAAGGCCTTGCTATGTGACAATGTTGGTTGATATGATTCTAGAAATATGGGTTACCAATCTGACTCTTCTTATGAGATCTCTTCACATTGAGAATGTCCATGTACCTCTTATGAATACCTCCCTAGTTAAGAGGGAGTGTTGAAAAATGTGTAACTAGGTTCAGTCTTCATAAGTATGAACTGTATTTTTTATTCATGTAAATTATAAAATGAAAGAAAAAATATTATTATTATTTTGGAGCATGGATTTCATGCTCAAGGTATTTTATTTTATAGTTAAAGCACCCATTGAGTGCTTCTAGGGTTTTTCCTAGGTCAATATGTCAAAAGAGTCATTGTCAAAAGTTGAAGACTCCACTGGGCACATTGTAACTTGTAAACAAAATTATTTTTTCTTTAAAATTGTTGGAATATCCTCTAAAACCAAGTTAGCCTAGCAGCTGCAAGTTGGCCTAAAGGAAGATTTAAATCCACCATTTAAGAGCATATAAATAGAAGAACTTGTCCTATTTGAAGCACACTCACTCACCTCTCATTATAGCGAAGGAAGAGGAAGGAGAGGGCAGTGAAGAAGAAGAAGGATGAAGGAGACTTGTGTTTGGTATAATTTTCTCTCACACGTGCTAAAGAGGACTAGGGTTACTGCAGCAGATCTAGTTCTTCCATCCACAAGTTTGATCTTGGAGAAAATGAGGCAAAGAGGTAAAGCGAAGTTCACCAGGCATCGCTCTCATCCTCCAAAAGTCAAAGAAAGGAAATAAAAGATCAGAGGAAGGCTCTAGAGGAATATTGAAGTTCCCACGTGTGGAAGCAACAATTGCAAGAAGACCAAAATTTCAGATCTACAGTAGGAGGAAAAAAATCTTGCGGCAAAAGGTTGAAAAGGTGCTACTTGAAGAGATTTGACTTGGTTTCACTAGATCAAGGTTATCACATAATCCAAATAGTTTGGTATTTTTATTGGAGGGTATTGGTCTCAGTATTAAGGTCATGGAATTCGTCAATTGAAGAATCTATAAGGAAGAGAAGATATTTACAGGTTTTCTTCTCAAGAGGAGATGTTTTGGCCCTGACTTGCAGCCTATATTATGTGTTCTTGTTCTTCTTGTCTGGTAGTTGTTTGATGATTCACATATATAATAATAAGGAACAAAGATATTAAGTAAAAGGACATCACAAGCAGTTATCAAGTCAAGAGAATTAATTATAATCATTTCCCTATAGAACTCTCAACAATTTGATGGAGGAAGGTGTTTGACTGTTGAGAAGGTTATCTAATATATTTGTACTATCTTGAAATCTCAAATGTTTGTCCTTTTCTACTAATTTACATGTTAATATGCTTACCTTAGCATCTGTTTTTCTTTTTGTATTTTCTAACTGTGTTCTTAACTTGATAATTTCTTCTTTAAAGCCCATTTTCTTGTTCTTCAAATACTTGAAGTAGCTCCTCATTTCGTTTGTTTGAATTTTCAAGATCATATTTGAGAGAAATGATATTCGCTTCAAGTTCTCACAATATTTTTTCTTCATGTTATGTTGTTATGTTATTTTTGCAGAGGTTACATATCCATCATGGTTCATGTTTTCATATTCATGTAGCTTAATCTCAATATTCATGTTAATCCTTTTAAGTAGAAACAAGTTTTCTTCTAAGATTAAACACTTATTATAACCTTTCTTCTTTTGAATTAGTAACTCCATATGATATAGTAAAGGATGTTTCATGGTCACACTCTTCTTCTGATATACTACAAGTTCCTTCAGATTCTTTTAATGTTTCAGAAACAATATTACAGTTGGTTTACCTAATAAAAAAACTTCTTTATTTACTAATTTTCCTTCTCATTCATGGATGCCATGCATATTATCCCATACCTCCTTTACGGTTTTTTTAGTCATCAGTAAATTTTGTTGATATCAAAGATATGACTAAGTTATAAAGCCTAGATTTATAGAAACAATATTTCAAGAAGCATTGTGAGTTCTAGAAATCTTACTGCCTTCATTATCCTACACTTAATTGTTTCACTATAAACTTCATGTTTTTCCTTCTCAAAGTTTACCTTGTTGCAAAGAAAACTCCATTTATAGGCCTGATTTGCCTAATTTCATCACCCCACTTAAACCCTCATTCATCCTCTCTTTCCCCTCTAAAAACCCCTCATAATTCCCTCATTCATCATATTTCTTTTTAAAAATCCTTAAACAATGTAAAAAGTCCTTTTTACATTGTTTAAAGTTTAAAGTTTATGCCTATCAGACCATTTCATTTTTTCATAAAAACTCTATTTTTATGATAAAGGGGCCCTTTGCACAAAACAAGCCCTTAAACCCATTTCGGCCTAAGCTTTAGCCCCTCGCCCTCATAAAACCCTTCCCTCCACTATATCCTATGTCCCTATCCTAAACTTCACTTCCAGCCTTTTAATTTTTATACATCCTCACGACCTTATAAAACCCCCATAAAACCTTTGAAAATATTAACGTGGGATCGTTTTTCATTCTCCCCACTTCACCTTTTATCAAGCCATCTCCACCGTGGATCTGGAGCTTTGGGCCAGATCCAATGGCAGTCGCACACCCACCACTCCGCCCATTCATTATACAAACCCACACTACACAACAACCCCACCCCCCCCACATCACCACGCCAGGTCCCACTTTCCATTACCACTTGCCGACCAACCACATTCCACCACCTGTCTTTGGGCCCCGCTCCATCAACCTACACGTCGGTCCCTCAAACGTTCTGCACTATCGATCTCACCCTTTGAGATCTGACGGTTCAAATCCCATATCGTGTGGAAATTGGTGCCAATATTAAATGATCCTGACCCACACAAAAAAAAAGTTTCACTCTGGACACACATCAACCAATAAGTGGAATCGCGGGGTCTCAGTTCAAAACCGCTTACCACTCTTAACCCACGCGATAAACCGCCGTGATTTTTCAAAAACTGCCTTTCACCTCCGCACCAAGATTCGAAATTCCTCGCCTCTGTTCACTTATCCCCATGATTTCACTTACAGAATCTTCCCTTTGCACCCTCTCTCCCTCTGCAAATCACCCTCGATGCTCCAAACCCCAAAGAAAAACAGTTTTTCAGCTTCTCGCAGGCTTTAAACTATTTTTTTTTTATTTTTTACAGATTTTAATGGTGGTGATGCCCACAAAGGCGTTACAAATGATCAAATTATCCTCTGTATGATGATCCAGGGAGGTGAATTTGAAATTAAAAGGCCAGGAGGGTTGCATAAAATTTTAAACATAGATGAATCATGATCATCGATGGATTACAGAAACCTCCAGTATCGTGAAGAAACCCTCCCTGCATGCAAAAAAACAAATAAAATAGAAGCATCAGTAAAGGAATGAAGAACAGAAGGATCAAAAGGGCTAATTACAGATCAAAAAATAAAACAGAGGATTAGCCCTTAAAAGACATGATTAAAGATGAAAGGCCAAAGTTTAAAGAATAAAGGATAAAACAGCAAGACAGATTATCAAAGCAAGATTAAGGTTAAAAGCCTATTACTGAGTTTGATGATTAAAACAAAGACAGATAAACCAAAAGATAGCTTAGAATAACCCAACAAGGAAGCAGTTACTCCTCCAAAAGATAATATTTCCACCTACAGCATGTTTTCATCTCATAAAGGCAAATGGCAGTTATTGCATAGTCAGAAGATATTTAATCTGTCAAGGCAGTTATTGTAATAGTTAATAATAGGCCTTAAATTCAAACTCTTCACCTATTTTCCCTTAGGAGTTAAGACAAAGTTATTGAAACAGAGAAGTAGCTACAGATATTCCTGCCTTATGCCTTGCATGGTTTTCAAGGTTAGGAATGCACTTACTCTATCATAAATGATACTCAAACCCTATCTTGAACTCACCTCCTCATTTGTAGCATAAATACTGCATCTGAACTCATTGTATTGTTGGCATTTGATGACTCTTTGAAGTAATACATAGTCTCTTGGAAGATGAAGGAAAAGTGATGTCTTGGATCTTGTGGATGCCCTAATTTGTTTGTTGATGGAGGAGGCTAGATCACTGGATCCCTAAGCTGGGCTATTGGTGAAGTGCTTCTATTTGTTATTGTTATTTCCTTTTTTCATTATGTTTCCATCTTTCTTTGTTACAGCAGAGTAAAATTTTTAGGCTAAGAAATGTCTTTTGAAAGCACCCTAGTTCTGTTTACTCTTCACTATCTTAATATTTTCTTCTGCAATATCTGATTGGAGGATTCTTAATTTCCCTCCTGTCCATCTAGCTTGTTATCTTAGAAATGATTCAATAGAGTATAACCAAGGAGTCTCCCTTTTGGTAAGTCCATATCCCTTTGAGTATGGCTTGAGAGGTTGTTTTGAGGAATGATTTCAATAGAGTGAAACTAGGGAAATTAAATGGTGAGTCCATGCTCCTTTGAGTACAACTTGAGATATTGTTTTTAAAGATATTTTCAAAGTATGCATAGTAGAGTCTAACCAGGGAAGTCTATGGTGCGCCCTGTCCTTTGGAATGCCTCAAAAGGTTGCTTTAAATATTCCTAAAGAGTTGGTCAAAATAAGATTAGATTATTTTTGTTTGATCTTAGGTTGCTCTTACTGTTTAACTTATATGTTTTCTTGTCTAAAAGTAGTATTTTGATTGTTGGATTGTTGTCTGAAAGGTTTTCTTATTAAAATTCTGTCCAGGGAAGTCTATGGTTTTCCCTGTCCTTTGACTTACTTCAAAACAGATTCCTTTAAGGATGTTTCTTGTTTAAAGTACATGATAAATAATTCTTAATTTCTCTGTCCTACTTTTCATTCTTATCCTTGATGTTCACCTCATTATTCCTAAACTTTGAAGATCCACTGACCAAGTTAGATTTTCCCTATGATACTCCCCGATCCATTGATGAACTTATCATGTCTTTCACTTGACTCCATTGCCCAATGACTTAGATATTTCCTCATTCTATCTGTCCTCTCTGATCATCATACCCAACCAAAACAAACAACCAACTTCATACTTAATAACTAGCCTAAAATCAACCTATAAAAGCTAACAAACACATATACTTTCCAAAAGAATTTGAGAGATCCCTCTCTGAGTCTAGGAAGGCTAGGTCTTAAGACTCTAAAGATTGGTTTCATGTTGCCTTGTCATTTGGTATGCCAATCTTCCAAATCACAGGATCCCAACATTCTGGTGATCACAGTGGGACCTTTTGAGTAAATTCCCTAGATAAAGCACTCAGTATTCATCCAGTGAAACATAGCTACCTTTAAGCACTGCCAACACAATGGTGATTATGATGAAAGCCTTCTGAATCGGTGACAATCTAAGTACACCTTAGGATTCTAGAAACCCTCATCAAACCTTAGAGGATTCAAGCTATCAGCCATAAAGTAGACTCTGTTTGTTTCACCATCTTAGCTACATGATGAATCAGGTATAGAACACTCTTACAAATCATAGAACAAAATAAAAAATCAGAAAACCCAAAAATATCCCTTGATTGGCTTTTATTACTTATTTTTGGTGGACCATAATACATTTTACCTTCAGAAAAGCTAAAAATTTCCACCTGGTGACTCCACTAGCCCCAGTAGGCCTATTACACCACTAGTGCTCTTAGATTCCCCTAATATTGTATAAAATCAGTCCCGAGAAGTCTAGAGCCTAGTCTCATATTCTAGAAGAGAAACAAAAAACTAAGAGAGGTTAAAATTTTTTGAAAACAGTCCTTATACTTTCAACCTCTCTTAAATTTTAAATTTTAAATTTGGCTTCACATAGGATCAATACCAGATATCATCCAGACCCTAATCCTCCTAAAATAGTTGATGATCCAGTAAATATTTTGTGGAAAACTTCTAAAGCTGGAAATTTAGCTACTGCTAGGACTATCCAAAGGACAAGATTTGTCCCTGAAAATCTCATAGTCTTGAAAGATCCTCACTTTGACTTATCTCATACAAAGAAACTATTCAGAACCAAGTCACACAGTGATATAGGCCAAACTGATCAAGAGCCCACAGATTTGAAGCAAAGTTTTAGTAGAGAAGCCTCCCCTTCTACCCCACCTGATTTTCAGCTTCTCCATCACTTCAGCTCCTTCCATAACAAATCTGCTCAAAATCAGTTTGTTGGTCCAAGCACTTCCAACACACCCATCCATACTTCCACTATCCAAAGCACTCCATTTCAGCCCACTTTCTTTTTCAAAAATCCACCTCTTGTAAATACCCCATTTTCTCCTACCATGGAAGCATGGTATGCCCCATTAGTATTACCACAACCCTTGGTTCCTTTACCAAATGATTATGAATCTAGAATTCCCAATTTCCCTAGAGCTGAATCTACTACTTCCCAACAGCATGTAGATAAAATGGATGATGCTTTTGATTATATGAAAATAGAATAAGAGACCATTAAGATGAGAATATTTTCCCAAAGTTTAGGAGGAGAAGCCAAAAAATGGTTTAAAATCTAAACTCCCAATAGCATAAATGATCTCCCTTCTTTATACCAAACATTCATAAAAAAATGGGAAATCAAAAATAACCCTCTCCAAATCCTTTCAGAATATAAAAGAAACACTGGTGAAAGTGTCCAAGATTATTGCACTAGATTCAATAGTGTTTACAATGCACTTCCCCCAAATATGAAACCTCCACTAGGCTTAGCCTTAGCTAAATTCCTTGAAGGCTTTGATCCGGACATGGCCTAAGTGTAGAGGAAAATCTGATTGAGAAAAGGGCTAGGTTGAAATCAGAGAACAGAGTCACATACAAAGATGAAACAATGGCATCAACTTCATCTTCTGATACCAAAATTGACAACTTAGTAAGGGTAATGGAAAGAATGCTTGAGAAAATAAACTTAAATGATAAAGTGCCTCCGAGAGAAAACAAAATCAATTCCCAAAACAGAAATAGAAATCCAAACTTCAGAAGAGACCCTATTCAAGATAGATAAAGAGATAATGATCAATAAATTAGGCCTCCCTTTCAACAAAACTATGTAGATCAGGAAGAAGAGAGGAAAACTGAAAGGTTGGAAGAAAATCATGTAAATCTGATAGGATATGATAGTGAGACAGATGTTTTCCTCGCTGAAGAAGAACAAGGATTATTCTCCTCAGAACAAACTGAAAACCATCATGAGGATTCTGAAGAATACCAAATGGGGTTTGAAAATGAAATTATGGAGGTACACAGAAAGTATGATCTTAGAATAAAAAGGAATATAGAAAATTCCAAAGATAAAAACACTAACACTGCTGTTAGGAAAACTTTAGAAAACATTCCTAAAAAGACAGAAAATAGTAGTAACACTTTGACTAAGAAATTTGACTCAGATAAGGACAAAACAAATCAAAAAAGTGTTAACCAAAGCTACCCTAGTACTTCTGCTAGTGGCACTGAGAAATCTGTCCTAAATAACAATCCTAATAAAATTCAGCGAATCAGAATTGCTGAAAATACTATGATTGACAAAACATATGTAAATATGTCAAAAAAATTAGTCCCTTTCAGGCTTGAAGGTGAAATTTCCAAGATCAAAATTAGCATACCTCTAGCTGAAGTAGTAACCCAAGATGTATATAAAAACCAAGCTTTGAAAGCTTTGAATATAGGAAATGACACTGATACTTTGAACTTGATAGACGATAAACCAGAATTTTTGTTTGGTCCTAAAGTAGAAGGGAAATATCAAGAAGGGACCATTCCTCCATTTTATGTCAGCTTAAATATACATGATTATATCTTACACAATGCCATGCTAGACTCTGGTGCCTCTCACAATCTTATGCCAAAGGTGGTAATGGAGAGATTAGGCCTAGAAATTACCAAACCTTACAACGACCTGTAGTCCTTTGATTCATGCAGAGTTAAATGTCTAGGTCTGATCAAGGATTTATGTGTCAATCTGGCACAAATTCCTGCTAAGGGACTAGTCATGGACATAGTAGTTGTTGACATCCCCCCAAATTATGGCATGCTTTTACCTAGATCATGGGAAGCCACACTTCAAGGAAGCCTTCAAATGGACATGTCTTATGCTACCATTCCATTTTTTAATCAAACTAGAATATTATCCAGAGAATATCACATGAAATTTATGGTAAGCAACATAGATAGGCAAAACAACACTCCTGTTTATTCTATTCATTCAGATTTAGACACCTTTATCTTGTACAATGAAGATGAAATCAGCCAACAAGAAAAGGAAAATAAGATGGAGTTAAGTCCACCTAAACAGTCAAATATAAACAGAGCCTCCCTAAAAGATAATTATCCCTTGCCTAAAATGGACCATATATTTCAAAAGGTGGTTGGATTTAGAAGAATATCATTGTTGGATGGTTTTTCGAGCTACAATCAAGTGCTAGTACTCCCAAGTGACCAACACAAAATTGCTTTTACCACACCTTGGGGTACATTCATGTATGTTAAAATTCCATTTGGTTTTATGAATACAGGAGCCACATTCCAAAGGGCCATGGACATAGCTTTTTATGAAGACATAGGCTATTTCATAATCATTTATCTTGATGACATCATTGTTTTCTCCAAAACTGATAAATAACATTTGATTCATTTGAGAAATGTAGAAAATATGGCTTATATTTGAATCCCAAAATGACACCCTTTGGTCTCCAGGAAGGAAATCGTCTTGGGAACATAATCTCTGAAGAGGGAATCAAAGTCGACCCTAAAAGGATTGAAGGCATATTGAAAATCATCCATCCTAGAAACCTCAAGGAATTGCAGTCTTTCATTGGGAAGATCAATTTTTTGAGGAGGTTCATCCCCAACCTTGTTGAACTTTTGAGGAATATCACAAACATGCTAAAAAAGGAAATAGGGTTTAAATGGACCATAGAAGCCAAACAGTCATTTGAACTGGTTAAACATGCTCTTACTCAAACACCAGTTCTTATTAGTCTTGATTTCACTAAAGATTTCTACATTTTTTCATTTGCCTCTGAACATATAATTGTTTCAGTATTGCTACAAAGGAATAATACAGGGCAATAACAACCCATATCCTTTTTTAGCAGAGCCTTAAGAGATGCTCCACTCAAATATAATATCATGGAGAAGCAAGCCTTAGCCTTGATAAAAGCATTGAAATATTTCCAGGTATACATTTTACATTCCCATATCATTGCTTTTGTCCCACATAATACTGTCAAGGACATTCTAAATCAAGACCCTAATGGTAAAAGGGGAAAATGGATTGCAACTATCTTAGAATATGATTTAGAAATTAGGCCTACCAAGCTGATTAAAGGACGGGGATTAGCAAAACTCATGGCAGAATCAAATTTCCAAGCATTAGATATAAACATGGTTGATGTTTTAAAAGAAACAGAATAATTCATAGCTCCTTACATTGAAGAAATATTTTTGAATTCACATTGGTATGCTGATATCATTTATGTGTTTCTCTATTTTAATACTCCTCCTTATTTATCAAATACTAAAGCTATATTCTTGAAACAGAAAGCTTTAAATTACTGAATTTTGGATGGAGTGTTATATTTGAAAAATGCTATTGGCATATTGCTTAAATTTTTACTTGAGAATGATGCAGGAAAAATCATGCACGAGCTGCATGAGGGAGAATGTTGAGGCCATCTTTACGAGAAGACCACAACAAACAAGATTCTTAGAGTTGGCTACTATTGGCACACCCCTTTCCCAAATACTCAAAAAATAGTCATGACTTGCCATAAGTGTCAAATCTTTGATGGCAAGAGGAAACTCCTACCTTTACCTTTACATCCCATTAGTATTGAGAATGTCTTTCAGCAATGGGGATTAGACTTCACTAGAAAAATTCACCCAACCTCATCTGCCCAACATAGTGGATCCTTACTGCCACTGATTATTTTACCAAATGGATAGAATCCATCCCTGTAGAAATTTGTTGAATAATGAAGATTTATCCACCGAGATTATCCTGATCACATACTAATTCGAATTCATATGCAACACATAATCTCTTCTACTCAGATCATCACACATGCGGAAATAAAACAAGCGGTATGCGATCAAAAGATCATCAAAACATCACACACATTACACAGTATGTATGGGGAAATATTATAGCTGAAAACCCCTCAGCTATTCTGTATATTATAATGGAGAGAACATGTAACAGTACATAGTACAATACTCCTCACAAGTACTCAGTACTATCTCATAAAGTTACACACAAACTAGCTTGGTTTTGAACAAGTCACAGGTTCAAAACTCATCCACTAATTGCCTGCCTCTATTGCGCAATCAAGGCTGGTCTAATGAGTGATCCAAGGTTCGAATCTCCTTGGCTTGACAGCGCAATCCTCATGGGAAATTCCTCCAAGTGTGGTGCAAATCTCATGCACAACCGATGTCACAACTGATAGCTATCTCAACCCTTTCATCTACCTCTTTCACTGGTCTCCACTGAACTGTCCATGCACTGTAGTGAACTGATGTGTTCTTGAGTTGAATAATGAGTTAATAATTAGTGAATTAAATAATATTTAATTCACTCCACCCATTACTAGTTGATTAGCTAGTTAAACTAATCACAACTAGTTCAACTAAGTTAAACCGAACACAACTCCACCAACTGTCTCATCAACTCCACCAAACTTCTACCACTGAAGTCCTAACTGAAGTCAACCATGCATGAGCTCACCAAACCCCTAGGAATAGCGTAATTCCTCTTTCAGATGCATGAGCCACTTCTGTAGCTTGAACTGAAGTGCTCCAAGAGAGTAAACTGAAGTTTAGAGTCCAAATATTATTAAGGGTAAATAATATTTGACTTTTCTATTTTTAGGATAGGTAGTCTAAAAATAGACTTCGACCTAAATGTCTAAAAATAGAGGTCCATCTATTTTTACCAACATGACCAATACTCCAAGAATAACATACTGCAACCCCTGGATCATGCTCCATATGTCTAAAAATAGACATAGTCTAAAAATAGACTTTGCGCCAGAATTTTCCTGCGGGCCCACTTAGTGAAGGCGACTTCATTTCACTAAGCTCCATCATCTTGCTGCATTTTCAACACTCCCTCTCAGCAAGATATGGATTATCTGCAACCCCTATCCTGCCTCCGTGGAATTCGAACTTGCTCCTGGTGAGCGCCTTCGTCAGGATGTCGGCATCCTGATCCTCCGTGGGAACATATGAAAGCATCATGATTCTTCGCTGAACACAATCTCTGATATGATGGTACCTGATGTCGATGTGTTTGGACCTATCATGAAATACTGGATTAGCCGAGAGTTTAATGCAACTCTGGTTATCACAGTAGATCACTGTAGGCTCCAAATGCAACCTGAACAATCCAACGAGGATCTTCCTCATCCAAATAGCCTCGCATGCACCCAAGCTAGCTGCCATGTACTCGGCCTCTGCTGAACTGAGTGCCACGGATCTCTGCTTCCTGCTGTACCAGGAAACTGCTGTCGACCCAATGCTGAAAACTCCTCCAGATGTGCTCTTCCGATCCGTTGGGCTCCCTGCCCAATCTGCATCAGTGAAGCCAGAAAGCTTCGCTCCATCCTCCTGTCTGTACCATAGACCATATCCCGATGTGCCACTAAGATAACACAATACATGCTTGCCTGCCTTCCAAAAGAGCTTGGTAGGCTTAACCATAGCTTGCGAAAGCTGGTTAACAGCATAGCATATATCGAGTCGTGTATTGACCAGATACATAAGCGACCCCACCAACTGTCGATAGACAGTGGCATCCACTACCTCCGCTGAAGTAGCATCCTCCTTCCTTCAACCACCAGGAAGAGGAGTGTCAACAGGCTTGCAGCCTTGCATGTTGAACCTCTCCAGAATCTCCCGGGCATACTTGCCCTGAGAAACAAACAGTCCTCCACTACGCTGCCAAATCTCCAATCCCAGGAAATAATGAAGGATGCCCAAGTCCTTCATCTCAAACTCTCGTGCAAGATCCTCCTTGCATGAAAGTATCAACCGCTCATCACCCGTCAAAATCAGATCATCTACATATAGTACAATGATCAACAGCTTCCCCTCCACCACAATCTGGTATAGGTTAGGATCCGCCTCACTCTTGGAGAATCCAAGCCCGGTGAAGTAGCTGTCTATCCGAGTGTACCAAGCATGAGGTGCTTGCTTCAGCCCGTACAGTGCTCTCTTGAGTCGGCACACATGCGACTCACTGCTGAAGATCTCGAAACCTTCAAGCTGCTCTATGTACACCTCCTCCTCAATAACTCCATTGAGGAACGCAGTCTTCACATCCATCTGATGGATGTGCCACCCCATCTGCGCTGAGAGAGCAAGGATCGTCCGTATGGAAGAGTACCTTGCGACAGGTGCAAAGGTCTCCTCATAATCGATCCCCTCGATCTGTGAGAAGCCACGGCGACAAATCTCGCCTTGTACTTCTCCACACTCCCGTCAGCCGCCTGCTTCACTTTGTAGATCCATCGCGAACCCACCACTGATTTCCCCTCCGGTCTTGGGACAATCTCCCATGCACTGTTCCTGACGATGGAATCATATTCTTTGATCATGGCATCAACCCATGCGGGTTCCTCCACAGCTTCCTCAAAAGAGGATGGCTCCGTCACGACACATTGACCCACAAGAGCCATGTATCCAGTGTACCGATCCGGTGACTGTCTCTGTCTGCGCTGTGTTGTAGGTGGTCCTACAACCTTCTCTGCATCCCGAGCCAGTCGCTCAGCTTCTGTAGTGCGCATGCGCCCTCTGATGGTTGGCACTGCCTGGGTGGTTTCTTCCACCTCCTGAACTTCCTCTTATGGCTGATCCACATCCGGAAGCTCCTCCTTAGGAACTAACAGCTCCTCATCTGCATGCAAGTGTGGCTCCCTCTCAAGCGAACACTGCATGGCTTTCTCCTCCTAAAACTTGATATCCCGTCGCACAACAGTCTTGCGACTGTCTGGCACATACACTCGATAGTTGTGGGGCGTATCAGTGTACCCCAAAAATATTCCAACCTCTGCGGTCGGATCCAACTTCCTTCTGGCGTCCTTCGTCACATGCATGTACACAGGTGAGCCAAAAATTCTCAGATGAGAAATATCAGGCCTCTTGCCAGAAAATGCCTCCTCCGGTGTACTCATGCCAAGAACCTTGTGAGGACAACGGTTCTGCACATACACTGCTGTATTGCATGCCTCAGCCCACAAGTGAAGGGGTAGGCCCTGATCATCCAACATCGCCCGTGCAGCACCCACGATCGTTCTGTTCTTCCGCTCAGCCACCCCGTTCTGCTGTGGGTTATGGGGTGCGATGAGCTCTCTCCGAATCCCTTCGGCGCTGCAGAACTCCTTGAATTCAGCCGAGATGAATTCACCACCGTTATCACTCCTTAGAGCAATCACCTTCTTCCCCGACTCCTTCTCGACCAGTGCTTTAAACTCACAGAACTTCGCGAATGTATCGCTCTTCTTCTGCATGAAGAAGATCCAGCACTTTCGAGAGAAATCATCTACAAAGATCACATAATACCTGTGCTTTGCTGTCGAAGCAACTGAGAAAGGACCACACACGTCTGTGTGAACTCTCTCAAGGATCGTCGTGGCGCGGCTATCCTTCTCGTGAAAGGTGGCTTTCACATACTTCCCTAAAGTACACCCCTTGCACTGATCTGACTGCGCAAGAGTGCCCTTAGGAAGTCCAGTAGAAATCTGCTGCAGAATCTTCAAAGCTCCATGGTGAAGGTGGCCCAATCTCCTGTGCCACAGTTCGCTCTCATCATCCCGGCTCACCACTTCTCCCGCCTTGCATGCCATAGCTGCGCAGCCATCTACCTGCAACTGATAAAGGTTCTTGACTCGAACCCCTATCTTCCGGGTCTCTCCAGTAGTCTTACTGCGCAGGAAGGCTTTTCCTTCGCTGAAGACCACATCATACCCCTTGTCTTCCAACATCGCCACAGAGATCAGGTTCTTCATCAATCCTGGAACATGCAAAACTTCCTTCAATATGAAATGTTTACCAGACTCCCTCTCAAAGGAAATGGTACCGATACCGGTCGCACTGTATCTACCATCATCGCCCATCTCGATGTGCACTCCAAGATCTTTTTCCTCCAGATCTGAAAAAAGATCCCAATCTCCTGTCATGTGAAATGACGCACCACTGTCCAAGAACCATACTAATCCCATCACACTTGAGACCAAGCATGCGATCAGTGAAAAATCCAGTTCAAACTGGGAGGCCAATGCCTCTCCCGCTGCAGATCCAGCAGCCTTCTTATTTTTCTTCTTCTGCGGACAATTTGTGGCATAATGTCCGTGCTGGTGACAGTGAAAACACTTCACCTTAGACATGTCTTGCTTCTTGCCCTTAGCACCGGAATGAGAAGTTTTCTTGCTCTTCCCCTTCTTTGCTTTGGCAGCCAAAGCGCAATTTTCTTCATCAGATACCTTTGATGAAGATCCGTCCCTGGTAGTCCTCCTTATCTCCTCCTGCATGAGATCCGCCCAAAGGCGCTCCCATCCCGGAAAATTCTCCCGACCATTGACACTATCTTGATATGAATGCCAAGCCTTTGGAAGACCAAGGAGAGCCAGGTCTACCATGTCCTCTTCTTTGACAGTCACCCCCACACTTCCCAGCTCATCTCTGCATTGAGTGAACTTCGTGAGGTATTTGGCGATACTGTCGCCTTTCTCCATCTTAATGTTTCTGAGCTTATCCTTGAGCGCCAGCTTCCTTTGGTCGCTCTTACTCTGGAATAGATCTGTCAACGCTTTCCACATCAAATATGGAGAAGCTTTTCCATGCAAGCTGGATACAATGTGATCCTTCACGCCCTCCAACAGAATCCTTCGACATTTCGCCATCTTCTTTTGCCAAGCCTCGACTTCAGCAGGATCAGTGGGCTTTTGGACATCTGTATCTATGAACTCCTTCAGTCCATTATCTTCTAATACTGCCTCCATGCAATCTTTCCATGCAACATAATTCGAACTACCTTCAAGAGCATATTCAAGTTGCAAACCGTTGAAAGACATTTTCAACTCCGGCACCAAGAAAACAAACTACTGCAAAATTCGAATTCCAAGCTCAAAACTCCACCACTCTTGATCTGTGAGAACAAATTATTTATAGCACAGATATCGACTGCAGGGGCATTTACTGGATGTATCACCTTTCAAAGGAAAGTATGGATCCAGAGGCTACCTGGCCCGCATGCAGACTATGTCTACCGAAATAAGTTTGTAATCACTGTGATGATCAATCTCTGCTCCGATAGCTCCGATACCATGTATAAATTTGCTGAATAATGAATATTTATCCACTGAGATTATCCTGATCACATACTAATTCTAATTCATATGCAACACATAATCTCTTCTACTCAGATCATCACACATGCGGAAATAAAACAAGCGGTATGCGATCAAAATATCATCAAAACATCACACACATTACACAGTATGTATGGGGAAAGCTTATAGCTGAAAACCCCTCAGCTATTTTGTATATTAAGATGGAGAGAACATGTAACAGTACATAGTACAATACTCCTCAAAAGTACCCAGTACTATCTCATAAGGTTACACACAAACTAGCTTGTTTTTGAACAAGTCACAGGTTCAAAAATCATCCACTAATTGCCTGCCTCTATTGCGCAATCAAGGCTGGTCTAATGAGATATCCAAGGTTCGAATCTCCTTGGCTTGACAGCACAATTCTCATGGGCAATTCCTCCAAGTGTGGTGCAAATCTCATGCACAACTGATGTCACAACTGATAGCTATCTCAACCCTTTCATCTACCTCTTTCACTGGTCTCCACTGAACTGTCCATGCACTGTAGTGAACTAATGTGTTCTTGAGTTGAATAATGAGTTAATAATTAGTGAATTAAATAATATTTAATTCACTCCACTCATTACTAGTTGATTAGCCAGTTAAACTAATCTCAACTAGTTCAACTAAGTTAAACCGAACACAACTCCACCAACTGTCTCATCAACTCCACCAAACTTCTGCCACTGAAGTCCTAACCGAAGTCAACCATGCATGAGCTCACCAAACCCCTAGGAATAGCGTAATTCCTCTGTCAGATGCATGAGCCACTTCTGTAGCTCGAACTGAAGTGCTCCAAGAGAGTAAACTAAAGTTTAGAGTCCAAATATTATTAAGGGTAAATAATATTTGACTTTTCTATTTTTAGGATAGGCAGTCTAAAAATAGACTTCGACCTAAATGTCTAAAAATATAGGTCCATCTATTTTTACCAACATGACCAATACTCCAAGAATAGCATACTGCAACTCCCAGACCATGCTCCATATGTCTAAAAATAGACATAGTCTAAAAATAGACTTTGCGAGAAAAATAGCCTGCGGGCCCACTTAGTGAAGGCGACTTCATTTCACTAAGCTCCATCATCTTGCTGCATTTTCAACAATCCCTTCTAGGAATGCTATTGACTCTGTCATTATCAAGTTCCTTGAAACCAAAATACTATCCCGTTTTGGTTGTCCTAGAAAAATCATTACAAACAATGTTGCTGCCTTCAAATCCAAAAGAATGATTGACTTCTACTGCAAATACCATATCACTTTAGTCATTCCATAACTTACTACCCCCAAGGAAATGGCCTAGCTGAATCTTCCAATAAAATCCTCATCAATATTATCAAAAGATTGCTAGATCAAAATCATAAATCATGGCATAGGAAGCTTGTTCATGCATTATGGGCTGATATACTGACCACCAAGAAATCAATCAATATGTCCCCTTATCAACTAGTATATGGAATATATGCAGTCTTCCCTACATCTTTGGGAGTTCCAGTTATGAAACTTCTCCAAGAAGTACAAGCAGAAGAAAATGACATGCAGAAAAGGCTAAATCAAACCATTCATCTATAGCAGACAAGAGAGGAAGTATACAAAATGACACAAGCAGTTAAAGAAAATATCAAGAATATCTTTGACAGAAGGACTAAATCAAACAATTTCCAAGTCGGAGATACAGTCTTGAAATGGGAATCTGGGAGGGAAGACAAAGGTAAACATGGTAAATTTGAGAATTTGTGGAAAGGTCCTTATATCATTCATTTAATTAGGGGTCATAATGCTTTCTTCTTACAAGGGCTGAATGGGGAAGAATTATTTGGAGGTCCTGTCAATGGTAGGATGCTCAAACATTATTTTTGTTAAGAGTCCTAGATTCAAAGTTTTCACTCATTATACATAACATAGCATGGGAAAGACCGAAGAAAATACAAAAAACAATAAAAGAAAAAGAAAAAGAGGTACAGCCCCATACCCAAAAAAACAATATTGCTGAAAGTGTGCAAGTCTAAATGCCACTGTTGATTCAAATTGATACCTTGTTCAGTCATCTAGCCTAATCATGGCTGAACATGTTTTAAATTTATGTTGATAAGTTAGTAGAAACAAATGATTGACAAGATTATTTCAGACTTGACTTATCAGGAAGGATAGATTAGGAAAATATCAAGATGCTAGTTCCACATGATCAAAACAAAACCAAAGAGATAGATAAGGATGCATTACTAATGAAAAATCACAGCCTTATCTTTCTAGATTTACTTTTTATGCAAATAAATATTGTGTCCAGTTTGTTTCAAATGCCACAACCATGGTTAATCATACTGTCTAATCCTGATTTGAACCATGCTTTAAATTTCATGTTAATAGTTAGAGAATCAAGACTGCCAAACAGTTCAATCTAGGCAATCAAATAGTTTAGGTAGAAAATAAAAAGAGTTCAACAGTTTAATCTGAGCTCTTGGAAGAAATAAGGATAGGAGTAGATAGTTTATTTTTCAAAAATAAAATATCAAAGAGTTTGCTAGTTCAAATGCACTCAAGGAGGAAGAAAAAATGTCAATACAAGTAGGATTGGGTAGGTAGAAGTGTTGCTGAGAAAAATAATATGTTGCAGATTGTTGAAGATTGTCATTTCAAAAGAATACCAGCAAGTGAAAGGGAATGAAATCTGCCCAATGGATAAGGCACTGATCTGTTGAAACTCAGAGATTTGATAAACTTAAGGTTCTGGACACCTTGAAAGAAAAGTTTCCCTCCCCAAGTGGAGCCATTATTAGTCATCAATAAATTTTGCTGATATCAAAGAGATGACAAAGTTATAAAGCCTAGATTTCTAGAAACAATATTTCAAGAAGCATTGTGAGTTCTAGAAATCTCACTGCCTTTATTATCCTACACCTAACTATTTCACTATAAACTTCATCTTTTGCCTTCTCAAAGTTTACCCTGCTGCAAAGAAAACTCCATTTCTAGGCCTGATTTGCCTCATTTCATCACCCATTTACACCCTCATTCATCCTCTCTTTCCCCTCTAAAAACCCCTCATAATTCCCTCATTCATCATATTTATTCTTAAAAATCCTTAAACAATGTAAAAATTCCTTTTTACATTGTTTAACGTTTAAACTTTAGGGTTATCGGACCCTTTAATTTTTCATAAAAACTCTATTTTTATGATACAGGTGCCCTTTGCACAAAACAGGCCCTTAAACCCCTTTCAGCCTAAGCTTTAGCCCCTCGCCCTCATAAAACCCTTCCCTCCACTATATCCTATGTCCCTATCCTAAACTTCACTTCCGCCCTGTTAATTTTTATACACCCTCACGACCTTATAAAACCCCCCTTAAACCTTTGAAAAGATTAACGTGGGCCTGTTTTTCCTTCTCCCCACTTCACCTTTTATCAGGCCATCTCCACCATGGATCTGGAGCTTTGGGCCCGATCCAATGGCAGTCACGCCCCCACCACTCTGCCCATTAATTATGAAAACCCGCACTACACGACAAACCCCCCCCCACATCACCACACTGGGTCCCACTTTCCATTACCCCTTTCCAACCAACCACATTCCACCACCTGTCTCTGGGCCCCGCTCCATAAACCTACACGTCAGTCCCTCAAACATTCTGCACTGTTGATCTCACCCTTTGAGATCTGATGGTTCAAATCCCATATCGCGTGGAAATTGGTGTTGATCTTTAATGATCTCTACCCACAAGAAAAAAGCGGTTTCACCCTAGACATGGGTTAACCAATAAGTGGAATCACACGGTCTCAGTTCAAAACTACTTACCACTCTTAACCTACGCGATAAACCGCCGTGGTTTTTCAAAAATTTCCTTTCACCTTCGTGCCAAGATTCGAAATTCCTCGCCTCTGTTATCTTCTCCCCATGATTCTGCCTACAGAATATTCCCTTTGCACCCTCTCTCCCTCTATAAATCACCCTGGATGCTCCAAACCCCAAAGAAAAGCAGTTTTTCCCCTTCCGCAGGCTTTAAACTAAATTTTTTTATTTTTTACAGATTTTAATGGTGGTGATGCCCACAAAGGCGTTACAAATGATCAAATTATCCTCTGTATGATGATCCAGGGAGGTGAATTTGAAATTAAAAGGCCAAGAGGGTTGCATAAAATTTTAAACATAGATGAATCATGATCATCGATGGATTACATAAACCTCCAGTACCATGAAGAAACCCTCCTTGCACGCAAAAAAACAAATACAACAGAAGCATCAGTAGAGGAATGAAGAACAGAGGGATCAAAAGTGTTAATTACAGATCAAAGAATAAAACATAGCATTAGCCCTTAAAAGACATGATTAAGGATAAAAGGCCAAAGTTTAAATAATAAAGGATAAAATAGCAAGACATATTATCAGAGCAAGATTAAGGTTAAAGGCTTATTACTCAGTTTGATGATTAAAACAAAGACAGATGAACCCAAAGATAGCTTCGAATAACCCAACAAGGAAGCAGTTACTCCTCCAAAAGATCAGATTGCCACCTACAACATGTTTTCATGTCATAAAGGCAAATGGTAGTTATTGCACAGTCAAAAGATCTTTTAACTGTCAAGGCAGTTATTGTAATAGTTAAGAATAGGCCTTAAAGTGAAACTCTTCACCTATTTTCCCTTAGGTGTTAAAAACAGAGTTATTCAAACAGAGAAGTAGCTATAGATATTCCTGCCTTATGCCTTGCATGGTTTTCAAGGTTAGGAATGCACTTACTCTGTCATAAATGATACTCAAACCCTATCTTGAACTTGCCTCCTCATTTTCAGCATAAATACTACATCTGGACTCATTGTATTATTGGCATTTGATGACTCTTTGAAGTAATACATAGTCTCTTGGAAGTTGAAGGAAAATTGATGTCATGGATCTTGTGGATGCCCTGATTTTTTCGTTGATGAAGGAGGCTAGATCACTGGATCCCTGAGCTTGGTTGTTTGTGAAGTGCTTCTATCTATTATTGTTATTTCCTATTGTCATTATGTTTCCATCTTTCTTTGTTATAGTAGAGTAAAAGTTTTAGGCTAAGAAATGTCTTTTGAAAGCACCTTAGTTCTATTTACTCTTCACTGTCTTAATGTTTTCTTCTGCAAGATCTGATTGGAGGATTATTAATTTCCCTCTAGTCCATCTAGCTTGTTATCTTAGAAATGATTCAATAGAGTATAACCAAGGAGTCTCCATTTTGGTAAGTCCATATCCCTTTCAGTACGGCTTGAGAGGTTGTTTTGAGGAATGTTTTCAATAGATTGAAACCAAGGAAATTAAGTGGTGAGTCCATGCTCCTTTGAGTACAACTTGAGATATTGTTTTTAAATATCTTTTCAAAGTATGCTTAGTAGAGTCTAAACCAGGGAAGTGTATGGTGTGCCTTGTCCTCCGTACTGCCTCAAAAGGTTGCTTTAAATATTCCTAAAGATTTGGTCAAAAGCAGATTAGATTATTTCTGTTTGATCTTAGGCTGCTCTTATTGTTTATCTTATATGTTTTCTTATCTAAAAGTAATCTTTTGATTGTTGGATTGTTGTCTTAAAGGTTTTCTTATTAAAAGTCTGTCCAAAGAAGTCTATGGTTTTCCCCTATCCTTTGGCTTACTTCAAAACAGATTCCTTGAAAGATGTTTCTTGTTTAAATTACGTGATAAAGAATTATCAATT
>JAXQQM020081429.1:0-19761 GCA_034641835.2 Pinus albicaulis | reverse complement strand
CACAAATTTTCTAAGGAAGGGTTTGAAAATGGAATTCATCAACCCTTGAAATGTAGAAGGTGCATTGGTAAGGCCAAAAGGCATGACAAAAAATTCATAATGACCCTCATGTGACTGGGAATTATTCGTAATATGATGCAAAGAGTATCAAGACCTTTTTTCTCCATTTGTAAATATGGGGTGTGATAATATTAATTTGTAAATATGGGGTGTGATGATTTTTAATATTTTATTAATTAATTTGAATTAAATAAGAGAAGGTGAGGATTTATGTAAATATATTTTTATTAATAAAAGGATATGAGGAAATTTAATAAATTGAAGGATTTTAGGGATAAAAACCTATCCTTTAGGGATGTTGAGAAATTTAGGGGTTTGTTAAGGATTTTAAGGGATTGAGCATTTAATTAAATGATTTTTAAAAATTGTATAAATAGGAAGGGGATTTGTGAGAGAAACCATGAGAGATTGTGAGAGAGTGTGAGGCTGAAAGCAAGCTTGAACAGCAAGGCTGTAAGCCTTCAGCAATTGTAAGGGCCAAATGTTGAATATCTGGCCATGAAGGAAGTTTGTAAGTATTTGTTGATTAATATGATAAGTGTGATTTTTAGAAATTGCATGTTGATTTCTGAAATGGTTTTAGTGAGGCACACTTGTATGAGTTGTGTTTATAAACCAAAAAGTGTTGAATGATCTACAAGAATGATGGTTCGTGTGAACGCTTTTATATAACCATATTGGAATGGCAAACTGTTATATAGTTGGGTGTATCGATGCTTGATTTTATACCTAGCTCTTTGATGATATATCGATGTTCCATAAGCAATATTTAAATGAATGGTTGATAACACATTGGAACTAGATTGCATTGGAATGTTACAATCGATATATGGTTATTTTATTCATTAATTGCCACACTAATAACGCAGATGGGTGTAAATGTTTTGATAACATTTGTAACTTGCAAGGAATGTAACGCAGATGTGTTACAATTGTCGGAATTGCACCAGAATGCAATGTAAATATGTGGTAATGTTTTTTTTAAAATCGGTGGTTTGTATCTATTAGAGAGTGCAAAAACAATTGGAAGGGCTGCGCCCTGTATAACAACTGAAAGAATTCAGTTCTCAATTTGAATTGAAACAGGGTTTTTCAGTTTGACATTCCGCATTCTGAGAGAAACAGAGTTTTTCTATTTGAATCGATTGTAATCTAAGCTGATTGAGCACAGGAGTTCGGTGCATCAATGCATGCGTTGAATCGTATCTGGTCTAGAGATTAAATAAATTGGGTTCGATAGCAATTGAAGGGCGCTGAATGAAAGGCGTAATAAATGGTTGCTGTGTATAAATCTATGGTTATCAAGATCGATTAAATCTCTGCTGTGGCGTTAAATTGATAGAGCTGAATTTGTGAATGATGCTCTCATACGTTGTTTGGTTGCGTAACATGTCAAAAGCGCAGTGACAAAGCAATGGAACATTTTTCTATCTGAACGCAGGAGCAACAGTGTTTGGCTCTGAATTCATGTTATAGAAGCCTTTATGTTAATTTGAATCGATGAATTGAATAAATGCATAGAATGTTGGTTATTTTAATTTGAAATATAAACTGGAGTGGCTTCTATTAGTGCAGTTAATTGCAGCAAGGAGCGGTAAAATATTATTATCATTTTTTGGGGATAGCGCGACAGGTACAGAGCTGAATCCTGGTGCTTCCATCGAAATCAACCATGAATTTGCGATTCTACATGTGCACAGTGTTTGACCACGAGGAAGTGGTCCATAGTGGAAAATATATGTTTTGAACATCTGAAGTAATTCGAGCTGAGGAGGGGCAGTCGACAGGTCAAACAGGCCTGTAAACAGGTTTTGACTTTATAACTGCATTTGATGAAACAGATATCTGACTGCATTGCTATAGCGCAAATGAGAACTGTAGCTACACCAGAGAAGGTTGATAGCACCTCAATATGCTTGCAATCGTATTGTTGATATGATGCATGAAGTTGTAAGGAAGATAGAAGCTGTTGCCGAAGAGAAAACTCGTGTTTTCAAAAAGACACAGTCCAGAATCTAAAGGCGGTCCGTAATCTGTAAGATATGTTAGAGTTGCATCGCTTATAATGAGTGGAAGAGATATATGATTTCCGTATTGAATATAAAGTAAGGCACAATCTATAATGAGGATATGGGAATTATTTGCTTTCGAATGTTTTAATCATGAGAATGATAATGAACCCAAAGGCGATCTGACATGAAGTCCGATTTTGAGAGGATTTGGCTTTGTAACTAAATGGTTGAATTTTTGAGTAAAGTTTGGGATGGTATGTATTAATAAAGGTTTCATAATCATTGCCATGCATGTTTGTATATGAATGAGTGTATGTTGGCATTAACATGGTTAAGGAGGCATTTGAACCTTGTTTGAAGGTTGAAAGTTATGAAAAAGGAATTCAATAGAGAGTGAATGTGAGATTGCTAATATATGAGATGATGTTGAATAAATTTGAGCGTATATTGGAAAGCTACCACGTGTTGATATGAGATGGTAGTAGATTGAGGTTTTTTATTTGAGGAAAGGTTGAGGTGCATTCTTATATACATGGCTTTTGATGATCCTGGGTATTGCAAGCTCTAGGCTTGCGTCATTTTTGGTATCAGAGCTTGGCTCTGTTGAAATGAAGAATTTTTGTTTTTCTGAATGAAGATAGAAGGTTTGTTGAACTGGAATATATTTCTGAATGTGTGATGAATGATGAAGTAGCAGATGTGCATGTGGGCAAAGGAGGTCAGATTCTAATCTGACAGTCAAAGCAAACCAGAGTACAGCTGAAGAGTCATGCAGGTATTGTGTTTGGTTAATTTTGATTTGGGTTTTACTGACAAGAAACAGATTGAGGATTGATGGTTGCAGCAAAGAAGAAACTCAGCAAAGAAGGAATTGTTGCTGACAGCTAAAGTTTGCCAGATCAAGCCAGAAGGTTGGAAGAGAGAATCAGATTTTAAAATCTGATTGACAGTGAAATTTTGCAGAAGAAGCATAAAGATTTGCTGGACAGAACTGCAGGAATGATGAAATTGAAGTGCAGGAGAATGGAAGGACAAGATCAGACAAGATCTTGAAGGTAAGATGATATGTTTTTGAAGATAGAATATTGTAGTCTTTGCATTGAGATATTCAAAAGGCAATTGCTAACAGATAAAGGAAGCTGGTGAAAGTTTCTAGGTGAAAGCATAGAGGTGGCAGAACCTTGAAGAAATCCAATAGAGATTGGATAAGGAGGACAGTTGTGAACAGGTAGATGAGTTGAAGTCAGGAAGAGCAAAGAGAGGTGCTCAAAGGAGGTTCCAGAGATAGAACCAATTGCTTTCCAAAAGACTGAGTGAGGAGAGCTTGGTGAGGTAAGTGGCGGCAGGACAGGACTTGCTGCTGAACAGGCTTTAGTGCAACTCATAGTAAAGTGAGTGAGGGACTCATAGAGATGGAAATGATGATGACTAATGACAGTCATAACAGAGGTTCTGAAATAAACCACAAGATAGGACAAAAGAAGAAGGATGTCAAGTCAATTGGCATACAGAGACAGTTAAGCAAAGAGGAATATGAAAGGGAGAAGGCTGAGATAGCAGTTCAGCTTGAGGTGTTAATGGAGATGTTGCAAAGAAATGAGGAAGACCAGAAGCATGGTTATGTCATAAGGAAGAAGGTGAAGTGGCAGAGGCTACAAGAGAAGTGGAATCATCAGATGAATATGCAGTTGATAAAGGAACTAAGGAAACTTGAACAGGTTATAGATGCCAGACAGAGGATAGAGAAGCTCGAAACAGTTGAGCTACAGCAAAAGGAAGATGCTGAAGAAGATGTTGAAGTTTCGATATGTTACCCAGAGAGTGGACCATTACTTTTTGAAAGTGATGAAGAGCTGGAGGAGTTGAATCATATGAATGATTCAAAGCAGTCCGAAGATTTGATGACTAAAGCATCAAATAAGACCGTAAGGTCTTGTGATTTTAAAACTAATGATTGGTGTGTGATTGCAGGTTTGGAAGAAGATAGGCAGTGTTTTGAAGTTGACAAAGAAGTGGAAGAGTACCTTCCAGAAGATGAAAGTTTTGAAGCAGAGGCTGGGAAAGAATCAGTTCACTACAGTGGAAAAATGCTGGAAGACATCATTGAGATAGCTGATGAGAAGTGGAGACTAGCTGACAGTCTCAAGAGTTCTTTGAGTTTGGATCAGCGTACTGATATGCTGACAGAAGAAGAGAAATCAACGCAACATACTGAAGTGTTGCTAAAGGGAAAAGAGGTGGATCGTCAAATGAAAGAAGAAGAGGAAGAACATCTACTGAAGGATGTCCAGGATAGATTGCTGAAAAAGGATGACAAAGCAGTTGTCATAAATGATAATCAAGAAGAAATTGCAGATAAAATTGCAGGTGACAAGCAAAGGAATGTTGCAGAGGGAAAGGAAGATTGGGAGGCCGCAACATCCATAGTGACAGCTAGAGCAACATGTGAGGCAACATTTATAGTAGCAGCAGCAGAAAAGGAGCAATCAAGAGATGGAAACAATCAGCAAACAGAGGACATACTGGACAGAGAAATTGAGTTGATAAGGAGGTTAATGGTAAAAACATCCCAGAGAAAGACATCCGAAAGAAAGAAAATGAACGACAACAAGAGAATGACAGTGAAGGATTGCAAGAGCAGAGCAGGTGGAGCACTACAACACAAAATATGGAAACCTGGAAGACAACAACAGATGACAACAGCAGTGAAGCAATCAACAAGCACGGAAAGATTACAAAATAAAATTTGGGATCCAGGAGGAGATATCCAGACTTATGACCAGGTGGTCATGAATTTTATTACATGGGGAGTCTGAAGCAGGAGCATCAAGACCTTTTTTCTCCATTTGTAAATATGGGGTGTGATAATATTAATTTGTAAATATGGGGTGTGATGATTTTTAATATTTTATTAATTAATTTGAATTAAATAGGAGAAAGTGAGGATTTATGTAAATATATTTTTATTAATAAAAGGATATGAGGAAATTTAATAAATTGAAGGATTTTAGGGATAAAAACCTATCCTTTAGGGATGTTGAGAGATTTAGGGGTTTGTTGAGGATTTTAAGAGATTGAGCATTTAATGTAATGGCTTTTAGAAATTGTATAAATAGGAGGGCTTTTTGTGAGAGAAACCGTGAGAGATTGTGAGAGAGTGTGAGGCTGAAAGCAGGCTTGAACATCAACGCTATAAGCCTTCAGCAATTGTAAGGGCCAAATGTTGAATATCAGGCCACGAACAAAGTCAGGGCATTTGTTGATTAATATGATAAGTGTGATTTTTAGGAAATTGCATGTTGATTTCGAACAAGTTTTAGTGGGAGGCGCACTTGTATGAGTTGTGTTTATAAACCAAAAAGTGTTGAATGATCTACAAGAATGATGGTTCGTGTGTTATGGTGAACGCTTTTATATAACCATATTGGAATGGCAAACTGTTGTATAGTGGGGTGTATCGATGCTTGATTTTATACCTGGCTCTTTGATGATATATCGATGTTCCATAAGCAATATTTAAATGAATGGTTGATAATACATTGGAACTAGATTGCATTGGAATGTTACAATCGATATATGGTTATTTTATTCGCAGATGGGTGTAAATGTTTTGATAACATTTGTAACTTGCAAGGAATGTAACGCAGATGTGTTACAATTGTCGGAATTGCACCAGAATGCAATGTAAATATGTGGTAATGTTTTTTTTAAAATCGGTGGTTTGTATCTATTAGAGAGTGCAAAAACAATTGGAAGGGCTGCGCCCTGTATAACAACTGAAAGAATTCAGTTCTCAATTTGAATTGAAACAGGGTTTTTCATTTTGAGATTCCGCATTCTAAGAAACAGAGTTTTTCTATTTGAATCGATTGTAATCTAAGCTGATTGAGCACAGGAGTTCGGTGCATCAATGCATGCGTTGAATCATATCTGGTTTAGAGATTGAATAAATTGGGTTCGATAGCAATTGAAGGATGCTGAATGAAAGGTGTAATAAATGGTTGATGTGGATAAATCTATGGTTATCAAGATCGATTAAATCTCTGCTGTGGCGTTAAATTGATAGAGCTGAATTTGTAAATTGTTGCTCTCATACGTTGTTTGGTTGCGTAACATGTCAAAAGCGCAGTGACAAAGCAATGGAACGTTTATTTCGTTTTTATCCGAACGCAGAGCAATGTTGTTCTACCGAATTCATGTTATAGAAGCCTTTATGTTAATTTGAATCGATGAATTGAATAAATGCATAGAATGTTGGTTATTTTAATTTGAAATATAAACTGGAGTGGCTTCTATTAGTGCAGTTAATTGCAGCAAGGAGCGGTAAAATATTATTATCATTTTTTGGGGATAGCGCGACAGGTACAGAGCTGAATCCTGGTGCTTCCATCGAAATCAGCCATGAATTTGCGATTCTGCATGTGCACAGTGTTTGACCACGAGGAAGTGGTCCATAGTGGCAAATATATGTTTTGAACATCTGAAGTAATTCGAGCTGAGGAGGGGCAGTTGACAGGTCAAACAGGCCTGTAAACAGGTTTTGACTTTATAACTGCATTTGATGAAACAGATATCTGACTGCATTTCTATAGCGCAAATGAGAACTGTAGCTACACCAGAGAAGGTTGATAGCACCTCAAGATGCTTGCAATCGTATTGTTGATATGCATGAAGTTGTAAGGAAGATAGAAGCTGTTGCCGAAGAGAAAACTCGTGTTTTAAAAAAGACACAGTCCAGAATCTAAAGGCGGTCCAGAACGGGTAAGATATGTTAGAGTTGCATCAGTTATAATGAGTGGAAGAGATATATGATTGCCAGATTGAATATAAAGTAAGGCACAATCTATAATGAGTGATATGGGAATTATTTGCTTTCGAATGTTTTAATCATAGAGGAATGATAATGAACCCAAAGGCGCATTCGATTATGAAGTCCGATTTTGAGAGGATTTGGCTTTGTAACTAAATGGTTGAATTTTTGAGTAAAGTTTGGGATGGTATGTATTAATAAAGGTTTCATAATCATTGCCATGCATGTTTGTATATGAATGAGTGTATGTTGGCATTAACATGGTTAAGGAGGCATTTGAACCTTGTTTGAAGGTTGAAAGTTATGAAAAAGGAATTCAATAGAGAGTGAATGTGAGATTGCTAATATATGAGATGATGTTGAATAAATTTGAGCGTATATTGGAAAGCTACCACGTGTTGATATGAGATGGTAGTAGATTGAGGTTTTTGATTTGAGGAAAGGTTGAGGTGCATTCTTATATACATGGCTTTTGATGATCCTGGGTATTGCAAGCTCTAGGCTTGCATCAGAATATCTTCAGTCTTCATTCTAATTTGATGATATCCTAAACGAAGATTCAACTTGGTAAAATAAATTGCTCAATGTAATTCATCCAATAATTCATTAATCACAGGAATGGGAAATTTATTTTTAATAGTGAGCTTATTGAGCTCCCTATAATCTGGACACATGCGCCATGATCCATCCTTCTTGTGCACCAATACTACTGGAGTAGAGAAATAACTTTGACTAGGTTGAATTATATCAGCCTCTAACATTTCTGCAATCACACGTTCAATTTCACTCTTTTGGACATAAGGATATCTGTAAGGCCGGATGTTTGGAGGAATACTTCTTGGAATCAAATGAATAGCATGATCATGATCATGAATAGGTGGGAGTCCATTGGGAGTATCAAACACCTTGGAATTATTGTCCAAGACTTTTTGGAGATATGGAGAAATAGATGATTTTGATGTTGGAACTTCTAGTGAGCATAATTGTGCAATTACGCCCCATTGTTCTTTCTTTAGAAGCTTTATCATGACATTAGAGCTTATTATATTTCTTGGCTTCCCTACGATACCCCGTAATTTGAATTCCTTTCCTTCTGAAAAAAAATTCAAGAAAAGTTCTTGAAAATTAAAAGCTACCATCCCCAAATATTGTAGCCATTGTACTCCTAGTACAACATCAACACCTCCCATTGGGATGGAAAGCATTGGACTATTCAATACATATTCCCCCATGGCTAGCTTGATATTATGGCATTTTCCGGAGAAATTTATAGTTCCTTCATTTACAAAAATCACTTAACATTCTGGTGCTAGGTATAGGAAACAATTAAATTCCTTGGCTACCTTACAATTAATAAAATTATGGGTACTACCCAAATCAATCAACACTATTACCTTTTTCTTCTTGATATTTCCTTCTATCTTGAGAGTTTGAGGAGTGGTAATTCTTGTCAATGCATTACATGATATGGTCAGTTCATTTATTCTTCTTCAGGTTGCTTCCTGGTGTATATCCTCTTCTTTTGAGAAGTTTCTTGTTCATTTTCTTCCTTCTCTTCAGAATCTATGTAAACTAATTTCTTCTCAACAGACTTATGACATTTAAGTATTTGCTATCACAACTGTAGCAAATCCATTTTTCTCTTTTTTCTTTCAATTGTTGTGGTGTCAACCTTGTAGGTTTTGGAAGTCTAGGAGTAGCAACACTTCCATATTTATAGATGTGAGTGGTAGGCTTCCTTGTCGCCATAATTTTACATTCACTTTTTCTTGCCAACCTAAATGCCTTCTCCAATGATTTAGGTTCCCAAAGGCGAACTTCATGTTGGATGTTATCCTTTAAAGTACCTATGAAGACATCAATCCTGTGTTCCCCGGGAATATCAGTTACCCTTATATTCAATTTTTTGGAAGTCCTCAATATGCTCCACCAATGAACCCTTTTGTTTGAGATTTATCAATTGGCTAAAGAAGGTGTTTCTCTTTGTATCCTGATAATGTGCTATCATTTCCTCCATAAAAATTGACCAAGTGACAATTTTTTCATGGGAGAAAAGCCATCGATACCATACAAATGTATTTTCTAAATATAAAGTTACTGTCAGTACCTTTGTGTGTTTTGCACATTATTGAGATCAGAAATATTATCCATTTGTAGTAGTATCCATGTTACGGGGATCCTTGCCATCATCCTTGCCATCAAACTTCCTCATATCCATATTTGGAATGTGGTGGTTCTTTAATCCAACATTAGAGTTTTTGAAATCACGACTAACATTTATTTTGTTCTCATCATGAGTTTCCTCTACTATCTTTTCGCCATTAGGAAACATTTCTTGTATCAACTTTTCCAAACCTTCAATGTCTACTTTTAGATCATTCTTCATGTTTTCCATTTTTTCATATCGATCTTGCTTCCATAATGAGTCGATCTTAGCTTCCATGCCAACTTCCATGCCATCCATCTTAGTTTCCAAACCATTAATCTTAGCTTACAAGCCTTTCTTCAAACCATCCATCTTAGTTTCTGCGCCTTTCTTCAAAACTTCCATATCATTTTTTGTTGCTCTTTGCGATAGCAAAATTTGGTGCACTTGCTCTTGCAATTTTGATATCTCATGTTGCATTTCTTCGTCTTCATGAGTCATAGTAGAGCCTTCTAAAGGATTAATGGGTGTTGAATTCTTTTTAGGAGGAATTTTAGAGCCCAATACTGATATCTATGCTTAATAGGCCTTTGGAATCACCTAGAACTAATTTTTCAAATAAGACTTATGTAATTTGAAAAACAAAAATACACACCTTTTTCTTGATTTTGAGGAGCTCAATATTGAAACTGAATTATCTCTATGATTTTGGATCTTCAATATCTGAAATTCGGCCCTGAAGTAGCCCTCTGAATCTTCTTTCGAATTTCACAGGTCTGACCTAATTTGGATTCTTGAAGACAAAGTTATTCCCAAATGCCTACGATGACCTCATTATGGACTGGTTCAGTAGAGTGAACTTGTATGACTTACCACATGTCATTGTTTCCTCCTTCAGCTCTTAAATTGATATAGAAAAAACTGCAGTCCGTGTACTTACGACCAATTTTTACAGAACCCAAATCTGATGCTTAGAGAGAGAGTTATGATGTTTTTCCCACGTCACCTCTCTGAGATGAAATTCAGGAGCCTGAAAAAATCCTAATATCCACAGATCATATCTCCAAAAATATTGTGAACCAAGATCTTAAATTTTTACAGGAGGTTCCTTAGGCTTTCAGCTCCGCTCTATGAAAATTTCATGATAGAACCATCGTAGAAAAAAAGTTATAGCGAAAATTCGCGTTGACCTATTTAGGTTAAATTGAGGAGCCTACAAAAAACCTAACTTCCACATGAATCATATCTCGAAAATATTACAAACCAATCTTTGAAATTTTGTGAAAAATGTTCCTGGGGATTTTGGCTTAGCACCCTAAAAATTTCATCTTCTGAAGCTTCGTAGAAAAAAAGTTATAGCGAAAATGCCACGATGACCTGTTTGGAGCAGCGAAACCCTAGAATCCAAAACCTCTGATACCAAATGTTGTGTAACCAACTCAAAAAGAGAAGAAAAGAGATATAAACGCCTTAGAAATGAGCCACTTCGAGGGGGAAACCTCCAATACATTACATAAATGAACAATTCTTGGATGATACAAATTATAAAACCTCCTTTCTATATATAGGAGTCCATGGGGCCACAATGTAATCCTAGCCGACCTAACAATAATAATGTAAGGGCACAATAATAACAATATGGGGGTTATAGGGGTACAACAATAACAATAATGGGGTTACACTAGCAACATTAAGGGACTGTACTAGTAATATAAGGACCTAAAAATTAACTCACATCTCATCTTATAATCTTCAATCTGATGGACAAATTGAGATAGTGAACAAATGATTGGAAGGATATATTTGTTGCTTTGTATCTAATAAAAAAACACAATGGGTCATGTGGTTACTTTTTTAATGATGGTATAACACTTCCTTCCATTCTGCAACAAAGATGACCCCATTTATGGAACTTTATGGATATCATCACCATCAATCACATCATCTTTAAGAGAAAATTCTAAGGTTCAAGCAATGGAATATCACATCGAGCATCAACAACAAGTTCTCCAACTCTTAAAGGATAACCTCACTCTGGCACATAATTGAATGAAACAACAGGAAAATCAACATCATAGTGAAATAAGTTTTGATGTAGGCATATGGGTATTTTTATGGCTACAACCATACAATCAAATGTCCCTCAAGCAAGCTAAGAAGCATAATAAATTATCACTCAAGTACTATAGTCCTTACAAGGTGTTGCAAAATATTGGTACTATGGCGTACATATTGGAGCTGCCTGCATCTTCCTGAGTACACCCAATTTTCCATGTTTCACACTTAAGTAAGGTTATCAGTGATAATATTCCAGTTCAAGCAATTTTTCCAAAACTTGACAAAGAAGGAAAAATCATATTTGAGTCTGAAGCAGTAAGGAAAACAAGAACCTGACAGTTACAAAATCGATCGATTTCAGAGTATCTCATTAAGTCGAAGAACTTAACCATTGAAGATTCCACATGGGAGGATGATAATTTTATACATAAGCATCCATAACTACTCAAGAATTGAGGACAACATGTTTTTTGAAGGAGAGGGGCATGTTAGATCCCTATAATACTAGTGTAGCCCCCTTATTGTTATAGTTATTGTAGCCCCATTATTGTTATTGTTGTACCCATGTAGCCCCCATATTGTTATTATTGTGCCCCATAGAATGCCACTATTCCTATTGTTGTACCTTTACATTATTATTGTTATGTAGGCTCTGATTATATTGTGACCCCTTGGACTCCTGTATTTACAAAGGAGGTTTTGTCATTTGTATCATCCAAGATTGTTCATTTGTGTAATGTAAAGGAGGTTTCCACCTCGAAGAGGATATTTTTTAAGTCGTTGATCTATCATTTCTAATATTTTGTGAGCTGGTTGCATAACAACACATCTATTTGAATAATAGGTGAACAAGAAACCACCTTAAGTTGTGATGTGCACTTCGACCCATAACCATCATCCTAACTCCCCTCTCTATCCAAGTCTATGAGTTACCCTCACTTTAATTTGTTGCATGAAATTTGTCGTGATCTCATATTGTGTCAAAAATCCTCCTCACAACAAATTCCTGCATATTAGAATCTCCACTAACCCACCAGAAATCCCATCCTATCTCATCACTAAGCCAAGCAAGTCTACACATCCAACTTTGAATGCCCCTGGCTGCGTGCACCCATTATCAACTATGTTTTAATATCTACTTCTAATGCACTTTTAACAATGTATTTCTTGACATAACCTCTCACAAATGTAATAGTGAAGAGCACCACATCACTCTCCTAATAGTACTTGTCACAAATACAACACTTGTCACCTCGGTAGCACCAAAAACCCTACTTTCATTCTCAAATTTGACCCTACCTCCCATGCAGTAGTAGTTACTATTGGAAAACTTGCTTTACTATTCCACCTATCACGACGGTGAAAATGACCGTGCTCTGATACCAGTTGTCATGACAATGACAGTGGTGAAGAGGCTCTCCAATGACCCTCCCTTCATTTTAGCTTTGATAACACTTTCCATGCCCCTAGAGAACATGCATAGCTAAAGACACCCCATGGATCTATAAGTGTGCAACAAAAGCATCTTTCTAACTGATGGCGAAAATAAATTGGTTTTACGCAATTTGAACTACGCCTCTCACTCTCTTCTTAGTTAAGTGTTTTATAGAATTTTTAGTTGCTTAACCAATTTTCCAATTTCAACAATAAATGCACAATTGCAAATAAAAACATATGCAAGATACAACATATAAGTTGGGAGGGTCACTGAACTAATACATGAATCAAATATGTATAGTATTGGTAATATTTTACAATGAACAAACCACACTTTTTTTACATCAGAGGAAAAACGATGCAAAAATTGATAACTTGCAGAATTGATACATTTTTATTACCAAATTACTCTTTTTTTTCCTCCAGTTTGTATCTCATTGTTTTTTAACCTATAAAACCTATCCTTTTGTGATCTTTAGCTCAAGGTATAAGTACTTATTAATATTTCTTTTATTTTCTTGTTTGGATTGAAATTTAGGCATGTTTTAGAGTGATCAAAAGTATACAAATATGTTTGTTTAATAAATGCACTGACTTTTGATTGCAAAAAATTCTTAGTTACAAGTTCGAAGCTACTTGACTATGAACAATTGTCAATTGTGCTAATAGTTTGCAAATTGCCATGAGATTCCCCTAATTTTGGATTGCTAAGACTCCTAATTTCTCACAAGGTCATTGAAGCTCATTCCACATCTCTGTAGGTTATACAAGTGCCACCCTTGAAGGATTAGTTGGAGCTAACTTTCTAGAAAGTATCCATCAACAGTCAAGATTTTCACCTGGTTTGCACATGGAATTAAGTGATAACGATATCCAGTATGTACACCCGACTGGGCAATGATAATTTGGGAGTAGCCACATGGAAATGGAATTTAGCTAAAGAGATTGTCTAAAATATCCCCTTCCAGCCTCAACATAGTGAAAATTGCAATTCCATAAGCTCTACATAATTGACATGAAAATAAGCTTCCCAAGAGAAGTATTGCCTTCCATGGTACAAAAATATTAAACGAGTGTCTACTAACTAAAAAAATAAATGATGTAATTTTTTTTGTAATCGAATCAATTTCAAGTGGAGAAAAACTTGTCAAGTAGACTGAACGATGTACTCTCTCACTTTTATATATTTAAGCTTCGATGAGAAGAGAATATTAGCTATTGAATACAAAAATAATTTTGTGTGTGTGCCTTGTAAACGAATTATTGATCTATTCTAATAAAAATAGTTAGTTATGTGTGGTAATGAATCTCCTTCAAGCATGTACTAGTAATTTTGTAAGGAAGGAACACATGCCCACCTTGAGGAGAGCCTACTCAAGGTAAGTCTCTATGCTATTATTGTTTTGCTTTAGGTTACGATAAAAAATTATAGTAAGATATATATCTCATATCTTAGTTATTTATGTTGTGTTTGTTTTAATTCTCCAATTGTGATTTCTCACAATGTATGCCTCTTAATTTTTCAATTGCCAACAATTTTGTTTTATCAAGTCCTGTTTCTTAGAGTTTTCTTTAGGAGTGATGATATATGTGGCCGCTACCACATATTTTGGTTGCTACCAAACTATGAAAACAACTATATAGAATTTTCATGCTGAAAAATTGTCTAAACTTGGTCTAACTAATGAAACAAAGCTAAGCATATGAGAAGGGACCTTGGATGTGTGGGGTTCCATCTAAATAAGCTATAGACTAATACCAAGACTATCCTCCATCGAAACTCCATATCAACATAGATTGTATTTCTAGTATCATATGTAATTTAGGTAAAGTAAGTAACCTTCTTCTCATATATATTGCACATGGTCCCTTGCAAGTTATATATACCTTGGGTTGACAATATAAATGAATTCTGTATTTTACAAATTTGCTTCAAATAGGAAGTATATAAACACACCATAATTTCTGGAATCGCTTTTGGGGAGGCATTCAAGAGAAATAAGACTTGTTACTTTGGTTAAAGTAGAAGATACTAGGACTAGAAGTGTTCAAAGGGAGTTGTACTACCCCTTTTATTAACCTACATCCTTGTTCTCATGCATGTTAGGGCATAATAAATTCATTAAAATATGAATTCCAAAAAACACTTTGTGATGTAGGAGCCACACATATTAACATCTTGACAAGTAAATATGAGACAGGAAACCCGCAAGGAGCCATTGGATCCCAAAAAAAAGAACCACTAGTGGTGGAATAAGTTCTACTAATAAAGGAACCCAAAAGTTTTGAAGGTTCTCACAAAGTTCAAGAGCCCAAACATTCAAGTGAGCCTAAATACTAGAAAATATAATTTATGAGAATGGGGGAAAAATAAGTGAATGGACATAGAAAATCTGTCAAATTTTAATTCCTTATCCAAGACCACAATGGATTGGTTCAAATGAGAAATATCCCTTTCTTTTACCTTCAAAAATTTAGTGGTATCACAAGTGAATACAAAAATACCTTCTTGTTTTAATTTTATGTCCTTTGTCATATCTATGATTACTCTACAGATGTGAAAAAACTAAAACTATTTCTCTCTAATTTAAAGGATGCAACTCTTTGTTGGTTTATGAGACTTGGAGGAAAATCCATTCGAACTTGGGAGGAGATGAATAAGAATTTCTTAAAGATAAATAAAAACTAGGTATGAGATATTAAAGGAAAAATATTCAATATGTCACAAGCACATGAAAAAATCCTAGAAGATTACATAGATAGGTTTCAATAAAATCTATAGAGAACAAAAAGATGAAGAAAGTTTGCATATTATTTTTCTTAAAGGAATACATGAAGATTCAATTGAAACATTAAATATTATGAAAGCAGGGGATGTTTCCCAACTAAGATATGGGGAGCTATGTGACTTGTGTAAATTTTATTCTCGAGGAAGTTCCAAATATGGAAAGAACCATCAGAATGTAATCTTCAGAACTAACATATCACCTAGGGTATGGGTAACTAAAACAGAATTGGGAAACTTGTTATACAATTTTAAAATTAATATCATTAGCATGCTTAGTTCCTAGTTAGACACCTTACAAGAAAAGAATAAGAGAGAGGAGGTTGAGCTAGCTTTAGCCATATTTTGTCCCAAATTTTGAAAGAAGCACCCCCTTTGAGAATCTCCTTTAAGTGATGTGGAAATATGTATAAATTATGAACATAAACATGCCACTCAATATTGTCTTTTGTTATCGAGACTTAAGACAATGTTTGAAGAAGATAATGCAGATATTGAGTAAATATGTTTCGTTACTCACAATACGCCTTGGTTTTCTGGACCATTTGGCTTAACACAATATTATTCTCAATGATTTACTTAATACCAACACATTACCAGGCTGGTACCCCCTAGTTAGCCTACCCAAGCACAAAATCAAGCATGTACACAATGTTGAAGGTGACCTCCTCCTTTTGGGAATATGCTGCCACAAGTCCCACAATATTCTCCTTGTCAACCACATCCACAAAAAATTTGGTTACAATCTAACTAGCCACCCCAAAGGACATAGTTACTTGCCCAACCCATGCATAAAATAAACATTATATTATTACAACCCACGTACAATGTTGAACTATCTTCTTTTCCTACTTATGTAATTTATCTAATGGATTGCCGTGATGTTCATTTATGATTAGGGAAGGTGATCTGTGATCTAGTGACCCTTATCATTCAAGAATAAAATGACGAGGAAGACCTTTTGAAACCGGATAATCCAATTATTAAGTCATCTATTCTTAAACTTACAACAAGAAAAGAGTTAGTTCCCTCATATCTAGAAAGGTTATGTTTAGAAAAACTTCCTCTTCAACCATAATTTGATCTTCTAGGGGATCTTAAGAACATATGTGTCAAAATTCCATTATTTCAAGCCCATCAAAGAAGTTTCGATCTATGCTAAGGCTATTAGAGAACATTGTCTTAAGAAGCCATGAAGGAAAAAGGAGGAGACTAATATTGTTTAATTAATAGGGAAGTTGGGTGAACCAATGTTGGAAATGTTTTTCATAAGAAAGTATATGGACCCTAAAAGCCTAGTTGTAAGTGATAATATCAATAATACTCTCATACAAAATACTTTGATATATTTGGGGGAAACTATTAACATTGATGAAAAAAGAGACCATAGAAATTTCCAATTATCAACATTACAACTAACCCCGACATTGCTTCAATTAGTTGACATGTCTATTATAAATCTATAGGGAATCCTAGAAGCCATAAGTAATCCTAGAAGGTATCTTAGCTGTTTCTATAGATTCATGGGAGTATTTGGTTGATTATGACATGGTTTTAAAACCTAAATCTAACCATAGGGGATATCCCTTGATTTTAGGAATGTCATGGTTAGCTACTGTTGATTCATATATTATCTTCGGGTTTAGGGATAGACCATTTCTCATGGAAACTATATTAAGAAACTTACCCTCTATTTACCTGCCAAACTACTTGTAACCATGAGAACCCACTTTGGCATGAATACAATGATGAAGAATAAATCCAACCTATACTTAATCCTTACCAAGCCTCAATTTTTAAGAAAGACACTAAGTATTATTTGATTTTCACCTTCATATCTCACCGTCACATACTTGGCTACTTACTTTTTGCTCAAATTCCTAAAAATATCTCTTTGGAAAACTGCTCACCTATCAATTTGATTTAGAAAAGGGATAATATTTCTCATATGAATGTTTTTTCTAAAGCATATACCCTTATTTTTGAAATCTACCATGTAAGAATTCTAAATATTAATGTTGGGCTAGAACCATCTCAACATAAGAAACTTCTTAAAATTTTACAAAAACACAACAACACTTTTTCTTGGGACTATACTGATATGAAAGGAATCCATCCTAATTTGTGTGCTCATCACATATATATCAAGGAAGATTCACAACCTAGTCATCATCCCTAACCTAGGATTAATACTGATCTCAAGGATGTAGTCAAAAAATAACTCTAGAAGCTACTTAGTGTAGGCTTTATCTATCCAATCTTTGATAGTAAATGGGTTTCACCGTTGGTTATTGGGCCAAAGAGAAATTTTAAGTGGCACATGTGTGTTGACTATAGAGAGTTAAATAAAGCCACCTTGAAATATTATTTTCCCCTACCATTCATTGATCAGGTTCTTGATACCTTGGCAAGGAATACATTTTTCTTGTTTCTCAATGGATTCAGTGGCTATAACTAGATCCAAGTCACCCTCTAAGACCAAGAAAGGACAACTTTCACATATCCCTACGGTACTTATGCTTATTAAGTCCTCCCATTTAAATTATGTAATGCTCCTGCTAAATTCCAAAGGGTTGTCCTTGGCATATTCTCCAACCTAACTAATGATTATGTGGAAAGTTACATGCACAATTTCATTGTATATAGGGACATTTTCGAGGAAGCCTTAAACAATCTTGAGAAAATTTTGATTATATGTAAGGAAACCAAGCTCACTCTCAGTAACGAGAAATGGCAAATGTTCTTTATCAGAGGTATTGTATTAGAACATCATGTATCTCTTTAAGGGATAAAAGTGGACCTAGTTAAAATAGAGTTTATGTGTAATATCTGTAATATCCCCTGGTTGATTTTCCATGTAAATAAAATATGACCAAGGTCATGGGACACATATTCCAAGATGAATGGTGGGAAAAAAATTATTGTGGGCATTTATTTATGGCTATGGAAATTGGCAAAGGCATTGGAAAAGACAATGAGGCATTAATTGGCATTAAATTATAAAAACAAAGGAAAATAGGAGAAAAGGGAGATGAAGAGACACAAATGTGCATGCAAGGGAAATTAGAGGAAAAATGAGGGAAAATGAAGAAAACAGGGGCATTAGTGATAAAAATACATCAAAGAAACAATTCACAACTTTAGTTAGTTAAATTTTGGTTCTCTCTTTCCACACTTTTACACTCTCATAAACTCTTGCACACTTAGAGAATTCTTGGAGCATTCTTGCATTCACTTGGACTTGGAGAAATCAAGCAAGCAAGGGAATTGGTGGGAAGTGGATGAGAAGGTTGGATAAACAACTACACCATGGGATAATTTGCTGGTAATAGGTTGCATGCATGATTTCCTTGTTGGTTTATGGATGCATGATACATGCATGTGGTTTCTTGGTTATGTGCTTTCATTGGCATGGATATTTTCCTGGATTGACAGTGGTTTCAACCTTTTGTTTCCATTTCCTGGATATCCATGATGTAGTGGGTTCCCCCTTCGGAATTTTTGATTGGTTCTTTAGTTCCCTATGATTGTGGGTTGGGATAGAATCTTTGGAGCCCTGGAACAACTTAGGTTCCATGGAAGGCTATGGGATAAGATGGTAGTTATCTAGATCCCTATAACAACTTGGGTTCTCTATGACTATGGGTTTATATAGAACCCCTGGAGCCTTGGACAACTTGGGAAGAGACCAATCTGGTTAGTATTAGTGATTTTTGGACCATTTAGGTGAAATAACTGTGGTTGAGGGTTGAGGTGGTTTGGCCTCTAGAATCCTTGGTTGGTTCTATTTTGGTTTAACCCATATGATCCCAAATTCATGCTTGGAACATGACACATGGGTGATTGGATGAAAGTGAGATTTTGTTTAGCCCAATCTATGGTCAAGTGATATGTGGAAGTCCTTGATTGGTTGGATTTTGAATATGTTAATATTAGTTATTTTTGTATTGTGATTAATGAGCACATGTAATGGTTATTATGTTGATCTTTTGGTATATTAGTCAAGGTTTATATTACAATTATATGCATGGTTATATGATGTGCTATTTCTATGGATCTTGTTCATGAATTGATAATTTGTTGAATGGTTAATGTATGCACGGGCTAACAAGTGTTGTTGTAACTAGCTTGAGAAGGAATTGAGACTTCTTGATGATTCTATGATGAAACTAATGAATCAGTGAACATATATGCGTTAATGACCTACAGGTACTTTTTTTACAAAGTGTAGAAATTTGCTGAATAATGATTAATTATCCACCGAGACTATCTTGATCACATACAATTCGAATTTATATGCAACACATAATCTCTTCCACTCAGATCATCAAACATGCGGAAATAAAATCAAGCGATAACACATCAAATCATCATAGACATTAACACAGTATGTATGGGGAAAGCTTATAGCTGAAAACCCCGCGACTATTGTGTATATTATAATGGAGAAATC
>JAXQQM020083920.1:0-20616 GCA_034641835.2 Pinus albicaulis | reverse complement strand
GTGTCACGGGTCAACAGTGGATTCTTCTGCTGTGACATCGGGATGGCCAATCCAGTCACACTCAGAAAAGCCTGGAAGAGAAATTCGGGACAGTCCGGTCCAATTCTGCAATTCCAATCACACTCAGAAGTTTTTGGCTTTGCAAGGGTTGCTAGAAGATATTTTCAACTGGTCCCAACCAGCTCAAGAAAATACTCCCCCTTTACCAATTTCACAGAACGCCTACTCCTCCCCAGGGATCCATCTTATCCTCAGAGGAGTAGGTAATTGTCTTTCCAACTGTCCCCAACCACTTCCTATTCTTGGAAACATTTTTACCATCAGCTTAGAAAGATTTTCTTTCATTGATTAATTCCAACAAATTAAATAATTTTCTTTATCAACAGTGATGATTTAATTTTTCTTGCCAGATAAAATAAAATTAAACAAATTGTCTTTAACAAGTTAATACTAGTTAACTTTAATGAAGCTGTCACAACTTCCCCCCTGGAAGTAACATACATGTGTTGTACATTATAAAACATGATACTTTAACGTTTACTGTTGCAATTCACATTGCAATGCTTGCGATGCTTTATTTTCACAGATTTTCTATTTCTAGTAAGCTACTCATGCTTACTATAAGAAACAATGCTTATAGTAAATATTTATTTCTCAAGCACATATTATCGTATGCAATCATTGAAGTTCCTGCATAAAATGTTGTCACGCATACCAGTATATATAAATATTCATTAATGTGTATGTCTCAATAACGATTAGGGTACAAACATTTCCAATTCCCATATCGTTGCATTCCAACAGACTGATATACGAAGTAATTATCATAATCACTTATTCACAACTTTCAAATAGCTTTAGTCAAAATCGATTCATGCATATAACCTTCATTAGTTATTCATTCATAACTAGTCAATATTTTTAATGCATCCATGACGACTCATGCAAACACTAGTTAGTCAACTAGTCATTTTAGTTAAGTTTCATAACTTGACCCATTAAGAGACTTCATTCAATTTAATTTTAACACTCTATAATCTTAGAGTAGGACTTCCTTCATCTTTTGCATTCATGCATTAATTTCTCACACCATCACTATACACATTCATCTTTTTTAAAGTAGTGCATGGTAACTTAGAAATTTTATTTCATGCAAAAACAACTACTTCTTTTCAAGCTCAAATGAAAAGTATTGTTTTCCTTTCATGCTTTTATACTTTCTTTCCTAAAGAAATAAAGCATAATACACATATTAATCTCATATGCATATTCTTATGCAGTTATAATAGCATGTACTTTTTTTTAAGAATTCTCTTAAATGGAAGTTAATCTCATGCAATGCCATGTATATAACAATTCATTTTTAAAGGAAATCAACATGCATATACATAGACTTCTTAAAATAAAATAAAATAAAATAATTATCTTTATTTCATGTGAAGGACTTCTCTCCCTACTGCAATATTCATCCTCATCAGGAATTCACATTGCTCCTCCACAACAATGTTTTCTTGTAGCAACATCGACAAGATTTTATAGTATGATTAGAATAAGCCTTAATCAATAAATAATCAATCTTTGAGTGATCTTTTAACACCTATTCATGTGCATATATGAGTTGTGAATACAATGTCACAACATGCTTTCTTCTAACATCTCTACATTAGTGTGAGTAAGTAATTATCAATTCATGTCAAATAACTCCCACATTATTATGACAATTTTCACACACGCACACATTCGTATAAGACTATCTGTTCAAAAATTCCTTTCATGGAAAATGACACAATGTGCATTCGCTTTACTTAAACTTTTACGGAAGACCCACTACCTCAGATTTTGCTTTTGGAGCATGCAAATAGAATAAATCTAACACATTCGCTATTGTTCCTATGCATACAATGCATAAAGATTAATTTCCCAACAAAGTACTTAACATAATCGAGTAGGCAATTTCATGATTCCTCTTCGAGGATACATAACATAATAGGCATGCAAAACATGGTTTTCTTTTCCATAAAACTAATGGAATAAAACATAAGAATACATACCTTATTCTCGAAATATTTTACCCACATTAGCCATGTATGTATTCCAAGGAAACTAAAACATTAATTTAGTTTTGTACATGTAATTCATCTTCTTTGCCAAAGAATTCTTTTCTAAAGTATGATAACAAAACATGTTATAATTTCCACATATAAACTTATGTTCTTTCCAATGAAATCTAATACAATTATTGCATGCAAAGAACCTTGTTCCTCTTCCTCTATGATTCTACATGTAAGTTTCTCATGCTTTGCTTCCATGAATTTACCATAGATAGCTTCTATTATGCATAAAAACTACACAACACTAACAAGGTTAATTTAACCTTTAATATACCTAAATCAAGAAGTTGACATAATTCATCTAGCAATGTAGTATATTCAAGAGGTTATTCTCTTTAGCCTATATTTACTTTCAAGAAAAGAACTTGAATTCCTTTTCACTTAACACACCAGTACGACATCCCTTTTAAAGAAAAAAAGCTTCCCATATTTTCTTAAATAAGATATATATAAAGACAAGCAATCTTACTTCTTTATGTCCTTTCAAGATACATACTAGTAATTTTTTGCAAGAACTCACATGGGTTCTTCTCAGCAAAACTAGCCTAGTATTTTGGTCTTTTTACCATGGTATATCTTTCTAAAAGATTATCATATTAGCAATGATTTATTACTTTCCAAAAGAACTAGCACAATCTTGCCTATTAAGTAGAACCACATTCTACTCTATATTTGTCTCTTTGCAAGATTCACATGGAATAATTATTTCAATATTTCTCTCAAGAAGAATCAAATGGATACTAGTTAAATTTTCAAGCACACACATGTTTCTTTTTCAAGAAACTAAATTCCCAACTCCTTTCAAGGAAACTTCAACACAACAATAGAAGTTTTACGTACATGGAAAATACATATCCTTTTTAACGAATCTGTAACTCGATAGTTATTTACTTTGTAAGTAGTGTATTTTCCATAAATGCAATAACTATTGCTTTCAAGACAAGAAAGATATTAATACTTATCTCTTGAAACTCATTGCTCAACCTCGATGCGATGCCTTCCTTCACATACGCGCATTTCATCTCGAAACTCTCAATTTCTTTCGCTAAATCCCAAAGGTGCCAGTTTTTGAACCTTTAGCTTTGATACCACTTGTAACATACACCATTAACTTCACAGGGAAATGTAAGGAGTTAAAATTTTTTATCCTTTCAAGGAAACTTCAATACAACAATAGAAGTTTTACGCACATGGAAAATACATATCTTTTTTTTTTTAGAAACTCTAACTCAACAGTTATTTACTTTGTAAGCAGTATATTTTCCATAAATGCAATAACTAGTGTTTTAAGAAAAGAAAGATAATAATACTTATCTCTTGAAACTCTTTATTCAACCTGGATTAGAGATGTGATGCCTTCCTTCGCATATACGCTTTTCATCTTGGCTCTCTCAATTTCTTTTTGCTAAATCCAAAACGCGCCAATTTTTGAACCTTTAGTTTTGATACCACTTGAACATACACCATTAACTTCACAGGGAAATGTAAGGAGTTAATAATTTTTTATACAAGTTACTCATCATTACATAGAATGTTTAATAGTTCACAGTGTAATTTTATAAATAAGAATAGTAAACTCCTTAACCATTAACAACCTCCATTACAGTATATTAACTTACTACTATATGATGTAACCATCCATTCATCTCATTATTCATATATTCATCACATAATTGCCATTATGAACATCATAACAAGAAAGGAATCAACCTTATCATCTCGACACAATAATCAATCACACCATTGAACACCAATATACCCTGGAAACCCCATAGGGTGAAAACCAGCAAACGTTTAATTTTATTATTAAACGCTCGTGAGGGTGTTCAGCCCATCACTCAATGGCTTATAAGGGAGACCATACCTTAACCATCGTTTCTATAATCCTACAAGGAAATATACAATATCTAGCTTTCAACCATTCAATAAATATGATACCATTTACCCTCTGGTCTTCACATCTTCACATCTTGGTGGCATGGATGTACCTACAATGGAACATTGTACATTGGACCTTCCTGCAACTCGCACTCGTCTGCACGAACATTAATCATTTACCTGTCACCATGTCAAGCATAATCTTCCTTTGTACATGTCACCATCATTCCCTACTATGATGCCTTCAATATAAAATGATGTCAAGATTCATAAAGTATTAATGAATCACTATAGTAGTTTCTCCATCTACTCATGTATAATCGTGACAAGCAAGTAAAGTACATTGTCATTCTCTCTTTAATAACACATACCTCATATGTGCTGGTTATAGAACATCACAATAACTAATGCTTACATCGCATAAGCACACATTCCTGCAAGACAATGGCTACATCTCCCATGCTTTTCTTTAAAATAAACCTATACATAAGCTAAGATATTTATGCATGTGACTTACATACATTTAATAAAAATATCTAACCCTTAAGCTATTACCTTTAGTGCATGGAATGCAAGTTAACATAGAAATTGTCTCTTCAATGCATGTGAATGCATACTGATTCCAAAAGACTCTCCCTAAAGGAGTGCTTACACAACATAGCACATAACCTCCTTCACGAGTCTTCCCAAAGAAAATCTCAATGCTAGTTAACATGTCTTTTTTTTTTTGTAAGTTCGGTGTGTCCATGCCATTTCTATTTATATTTTAAGACAGATTACAAAATATAAAGTCGTTCTTGGCCTCAACCTGCCCAGGATGGAAACCAGGTTTATTGGCCTTCTAAAAACATGGTTTGCATCCCAAAATTGGAATTGTCTCTTACGTCTATGACTTGCTTGTACTACTTGAGTTTCTACTTTAATATTTACAAACATAACAGTACTTTAAAATTCAAAATTAACAAAAGGCCATGAAATCAGACATCATTTAAACCTGAGATGAGGAGACTGGGGCAGGGTATTTGACATTAGACCCTGGCATTTCTACTTGGTTCAATTGCTGAAGAATCTTCTGAAGATTTTTCTCCATACGTCCCACTTTTTCATCTAATCTGCTAACCCTATCTGCAGTTTGGTATTGAGTGATCTTTAGATGCTGCTGGTTGTCCTGAATCTCCAAGAGTAGAGCCTGGGTGCATAGGTCTGGTTGCATTGCTTCTGTCTTTACTTGGACTGGGTGATTACTCTGGATTTCTTTTGCTAGCAGGCATTTTACAATCCAATATGTATGGACTATCTGGTTAAACAAAGTAAGCCTGCCTCTTGTATGCCCTGGATCAGTTATAAAATCCAGTATCTCTGCCTCTGTCTCAGTTTCCTCTGGTTCCTGGTGGATTTCCTGTTCCCAACCACGAATTTCATTTCTGGATGCCGAAGGATTACTCATGACATATTTAACTGCCAATTCTTCCAGGTGTTCCAGATACGTTTTCCGCCCCCTTTTCTTTGGTACAGGATCTGGCTGATCAGGTTGCTTTCCCTTATTCGCTGCCCTATAGTGGCGCTTTCCCATTGCTGGAGGTGAGGTTTTAACTAACACTGGCATGCATGAATAAACAAAATGAGAAAAGGTTTTAAAACACAGCATGCACCTCGCAGTGCCTTCAGACCTTCGTCGAAACGGAAGCTCGACCAACTTCTTGCACTTGATATCAATGGTTTGGCTGTGGGGGTTATCTTGCGGGTAAAAAGAGAAATGGATTATTTTTGCAGCACCTAGATAAGAAGGTAACATTTTATGACTGAGGTTGTCGACAATTAAGGAGTTGCGGCCAGGACTATGACTGAGAAACTTAAGCCGACTCTTCCTATTTAGAATTTGACGCCCTATACGAACCTGGCTACCACAGGGATTACACAGATAACTGGGGGTTTTACTCCCATACCTTCGCACAGAATTTGTTTCAGGTGCTTGGGAGTTGCCATGGTCGCAGAGGGAAGGGGTGACCGGATTCCATTCTGGTTCCCAGCAATTAACAAACGACAGAAAGAACAGAAACAAACTCAAATCTAAACTATCCCCATCACTATAGAGTGCATCAGCCGCAAATAATATCAGAACTTGGAAATAACAAGGATCACGGAAGCAAGGAGGGACCTTATTCAGTTCAGGTTCCAGATATTTGCCAAACAACAAAAACGACAGAAATCCTAAACTATCTTCTTCACTGCAAACCATATCTGCCGCATTTAATATCAGAAGCTTTAAGGTTATTATCAAAACATACCCAGACAAATTCTCGCGATATCCAGGTTGCAGAGCTGTATTTTGCCTTCGATGCCTCCAATCTTTCGCATGCCAGGGATAATGCATGCTAGAATGAAGGGGCGGGTTTAATAAACTTACCAAGTTTTCTCTTGCCTTTCCGGTTGTCTGACAGCCACCCTGGCCATCATGCGCCATCAAACCTTTTCCGGCGGTCGCACCATCCACTTCGTTGGTCTGACAGGTCATTTAAATGATCTTGAGTGATGTTTGCGAAAGCGCTTGCCACGTTTCAGCCTTCCCTTGTCATGATGGCAAGTGTTCACCCCGATCGGGGGGTTGGAGATCTTTTTCCACTATCAACTGGAGTGATTGTAGTTCCACTGTCCATATGAGATCATTTGGGCGTCCCTCCATATGGCTAGTTAACATGTCAACATATGTAAAAATACGCAATTAAGGATATAGATACTCGACTTATTTTCAACATTAAACTAACAATCGTATTCAATGTAGTTTTAATACTACAAGCTATCTTTCTTCATACAAAAATGTATATTATTTTTCAACAAAGGCTAATACATATGTCGCATGTATATGCAAGATCTTCCTCCATAAGGAATTTAACATCATAATCATGATAATATAAAATAATCACTTAGTTCATTCATCTAATGATTAAAATTGATTAGTTTCTTCACCATTATTAAATAACTTAACTTTACCAACACCATGGTAATTTGTTCATGGATTTATTAAATAACTAATATTTGCAAACACCATGGTAATCTACCCATGGTTTTATGAAATAATTAATCTTTGTCAACACCATGGAAAAACTACCCATGGTTTTATGAAACTATCCATGGATTTATTGATTCATTACTATTAAAGAGCTAACCTCTTTAATATATTCAAGAAAATCCCTTTTCAAATGAAGAGCATGCATTAATATTATATAAATATTTATATATTTCTTTCCATATAAACATGGAGATTATTTTTGAAAATAATCGAAACCAGAAATAAACAAGAAGGCTTGTACTTATCTTGACAATCTACTCTTAAATAAAAGAAAATGAATGTCATCAGAGCCTTTTCTATAGTAAAGGGATATATGACCTTATTCAGCAAGAATGTAGGCCTCATTATCACTCATATTGCAATAATTACAGTAAAAAGAAAAGTATTACTCTCATGTTGCAGTAAATAAAAAGAAAAGCAAACAGTCTTTTACATACCCAACGCTCCACTTTTGCCACTTTAAGTTCATACCAATCATTCATTCCAACGGATACACTCGCCATCGAACTTTATCAACGACGAGATCGATATCTTTAAACTATTGAACTGATGCAATCCATGTAAGTCCTGCAGAGCTCCACAGGCTTTCCTTTTAATGGCGTTCCTCGAATCCTAGACAATTTCCTGACATTTCTTTCTGATCTCGCCTGACTTTCGGAGAAATTCATGTCCAGCGACGTTCTCTGCCCATTCTCTTGTGCTGATTTGATATTTCTTTTGAGTGAAGCTTTTCCAGGCAACCAGAGTAAAGAATTGACCACCGTGTAAAGGTTTGAGTTACAGGTTTCCTGGAACAAGAACAAGGTGCCCCCTACAAATATGCATCCTGCAAAGAATTTCCATGCAACCAAGGTCTTTCTGCTGTATCCAAAGTCCGCCATCAGCTTCTTTGGTCGCAAAGCATTCAGATCCTTCTACCTCCTGGTTCTAGAGCATTCATTCCTACTAATGGACACCCCCTCATTGAACCTTCTCCAACCAAGACAATGGGAATCTTTCAACTATTCAACTCATTCAAGAATTTGTTCCCTTGTTTTAACCGATTCTTGATTCAACTATTTTTGTAAATCATAGTAAAAATTGTAGTTTACATGGACGTTACAGAATCCAATTATAAAGAATAAATAGGGTTTCATAAACATCAAAACAGGACGCAACCTAGATCCAGCTTGGCACAAGAGTGATGTTCATCATAATAAGACGGTTTCATAAAGCATTCAAACTGGACACAACCTAGATCCAGCGTAGCACAAGAGTGATGTTGATAATAACGGGGAAGAATCGCGAATTTCAAATGGGTAATCAAGACGTTTTAAGGTTGATAAAGTAAAAGTAAGATAAAATAAAATAAAATTAGTTTTGAGGGTTAGTGTATTCGTTCAAGTTTTAGTGTTTTTTAGGTCTTAAGATTTTACTAGTTTGGATGTATGTGGTCTTTTTAGGTTGATTTGACCCAGTTAAAAAAATATATATATTAATAAAATTAAAATTATTAAAAATATTAATAAAAGATAAAATTAGTTTTTAAAAGTATAATTTAAAATTAATATTTGTTTTTAAAAGTTATTTATAATTTCAAAAAATAATATTTTAAATTATTGTTTAAATAAAAAATAATAGTATATTGATAACATTGTAAATATCAGTTTTGACTTTGAAGTTTTACTAAGATTTATCTTTTTAGAATTTATTAACTTTTAAGAGAGATTTTTTCTTTTCTTGGGTTAAAAAACGTTTATATTTTAAAAGATTTGATGTATGTGGGCTAGGTCGTTCCTATTTAAAATGGATCTAGTCTAATTTTGTTACTAATTATAATTATAAAAATGATTATTAAATGTTTTTTATTTTATTTTATTTTATTTTTTAAATGTTTATATAATTTGACAAAGTCAAATGGTTTATTGATAATTATCATTATTAGTTATTTAATTATATTTTTCTATTATTTTTATGTAGTCAACATCACATCACAACATCTTTACATACTAGTAGATCCAAGTTAACATGGATGTGGATCTTTTATATATACATATATATATTAAATTTTTATGTAATTTGACCAATTCAAAATGTTTTATTTATAATTATCATGATCATGATCATTATTATTATTATTTTATTTTATTTACCCAATCATAATGTTTACATGACATTACAACATCTCTACATACCAATTAAGATGGATCTATGTCTTATTATTAATTATAATTAGAAATATAATTATTAATTGTATATTTTATATTTTATATTATTTTTAAAGTTTTATATAATTATCATTGTTAATTATTTTATTTTATTTCTATTTTATTTTTACTTACTCAAAATGTTTACGTGATATTATAACATTTCTACATTGTGGTAAATACTAGTTAATATGGATCTAGGTTTTATTATTAATTACAACTATAATTATTTAATTTTATATTTTATAGTTTATTTAATTTTTAAATTTTTATCTAATTTGACCAAGTCAAAATGTTTTATTCATAATTATTTTTATTAATTATTTTATTTAATATTTATCTAGTGAAAATGTTTACATGACATTACAACATCTCACTTGTAGATCCTAGTTAAGATGAACCTAGGTCTTATTATTAACTATAATAATAAATATAATTATTAATTGTATATTTTATTTTATTGTTTAACTTTTATGTAATTTGATCAAGTCAAAATGATTTATTGATAATTATCATTATTAACTATTTTATTTTGTTTTGTTTTATTTTTACCTATCAAAATGTTTAGATGGCATTACAACATCTCTACATATTAGTAGATCCTAGTTAGATGGATCTAGGTTTTATTATCAATAAGAATTATGTAATTTGACCAAGTCATACGATTTTATTGATAATAATTATTATTGATTATTTTATTTTACTTTTATTTTATTTTTAAGAAGTCAAAATGTTTGCATGACATTACAACATCTCTACATACTTGTTGGAGAGAGTGCTAAATAATTACTTTTAATTTTTTATTATTTTTTAATAGAGACAAGTGTAAATGTTTACAACTTTACAACATCTTCAGCTACTTTTTTACTTTTAGATTTTATTTTAAAAATGTTATAAAATAAAATAAATATAAATTATTTAAAAATATTTTGATTTTGAATGAGTTATTCTTTTTGGTCAAGTGTTATTGATAGCTCATGGTATTGTAACAAAGCCTATTTGCAAATTAATAATATCTATGGTATATTGGGTTTGAATACTGTAAGTTATTGTAAGTATCTAGTTTTAATTTAAAATATGTTATTTATAGTTTTTTGACATGTAGTATTGATAAGTCAAGTATTGTAACAAACCCTATTTAGAAATTAATAATATTTATAGTAAAATAGTGGGAAGTTTTTAAGCGCTAATTTTAGTCCAAGGGCTTTAAGAGGTGTTAGATTTGAGACAGGTGAATCTTTGATATAAAACCCCTTCTGTATAGTTAACCCCAAAATTATTTTAAAAATAATTAATTCTTATGTTTTAACCCAAATAAATAAGGGCGCATAAACAGTTAAAAGCTCAATTAGCCTTTACTGTTTGAAGGGTTTTGGGTTGCATTAGCTCCAGATTTACTGGTTGGAGAGTGATTGCAATGGAATTCACCCCGATTTACTTGATTGGAGGGTGATTGGAATGGAATTTGCCAAGATTTAATCCGATGAGCGCAATGGAGAGTTTTGGGTTGCATTCGCCCAGGATTTACTGGCTTGAAGGGTGATTGGAATTTATTGGCTTGGACGGTGATTGGAATGGCATTCACCAATTTTAGATGGCAACCAAAAATCTCATTTCACTTACCTTTGACCAGCGGTAGATATGATTTGGTGGTATGATATAGAGGTTGGGAGATTTATCGGGACATTTCTTTAGAGAGACAGAGCTCTTGAGCTGAGAGATAGCTTAATTCTAACACCAAATTTTGTATTTTTGGACCAAATATAAGAGTGGATCAGACCCAAAGTGGGGCACTTCTAATCATTTATCGAGGAGCAGAAATTGCAGAGCACATTAAGAGCATAGAGAGATGGCTCAAAATTATGTTATACTCCACCATAAAAAAAAGAGGGTTTATGGATTGCGTTCCCCTCAGGAGAGCACATCGCCTCATTGAATATCCTGAGCATGTTACTCATCTACCTGTTACATTATATAGCTACTAGATCGTCTTAGTTTTGTTTCTCCTCGCTCAATCACTCCACTTGGTTGAGAAGCCTATGGACCTGATCGGAATTTGTATTGAGTTCATTTTAAATCTGCTCTCACGTAACGAAGGGTTCCTTGGAATAATCTTCAGAGTTCTGACAGATCCAGATATTCTTAAAGATTCAAAGCATGATCTCTATCACATATTTTGTTATCGTTTCAACTAATGAAAAAATGATTTTGACTTATTATTGACTCGATCCTTGTTTTGTTCGGCAAGAGGCATAATCATTCAGAAGCGCCATTGGGAATTTGGATCCTCGCCTGGAGTTGGACAAAATAGAAATAAATGTACTCAATGGGGATTGTAATAGTGGGACAACTTTAATTCAAGCAAGATGTTGATATCACCAATGATGAGGGCAACACGGATGATGGATTTAACACGGATGATGGATTTACGTCGATGATGAGGGAAATGCGGATGATGAGGGCCTTAACTTCAGTGTAGGGATTCCTTATCTCAAAAATTGTGTCCGGATGCCTTACGTGCAGGGATTCGTTGTCCCTTGTCCAACCTTCAATCTCATATGTAAACACAACTATCTTACCATTTCAAGGGGCCTTTGTTCGCCTTTGTTCGCCTTACAATCTCTATAAGCCTAATTTTATCGTCTAAAGGAAATAGATTGCATCAACTAGTACTCCTGAAATTGAGTGCATTGTTTGTTATGTTGGATGGTAGCAATCTGATAATATAAATGTTTCAGTGTTCTGGTTGGTGGGTTAGCTTATCCCGTGTGCTTACTATATTTATGTTTTGGTGAGGCACGGTAGCTAGTTTGGTAAAGTCTATTTCAAATTTCACACTCCTGGTGCTTCGCCCGTGAATGTTGAATGCTTGTCTACTGGGCTGAGTAGGCTACCCAATAGGATTAGGTGGACTCCATCTCTTCAGGCAAGGGTTCCTTCACCCAATCTATTGTAATCCCCATAGATCTTTGTAATCTTTGTTCATAAGTTACTTAGAAAAGGCTTTGCCTCATCTTTGTAATCTCTCTTCTAAGGGGTGAGATACTAGGCTACAGCCCCCACATAGCATCACTCCCTCCATGCATCCTTGGTTGTGTCCATGGAACCCCCCATTTCCATTAGCAAGCTTGACCTAGCCAGATAATTCAAGTGAGAAAGATAACTTATCTCAATGAGCCGAGCTAGGAAATCTCCTTTTTCAAGATGTTCCCTTCTAGCAACCATCCTCTATCGTTCAAGAAATAGTTGTAAACATTGTTCAATGCCAATATTCATGTATGGTTTAATTTGTTAGAGACATAAATTAATGATTATAAGCAATTTTACATCATTATTCATGTCAAAAGGGTTTAGGGTTCAAAGTGTTAAGAACCCACAATAAGAGGGCAAGATGTAGTTATGAGTTTAAGACATGAACAATAAAAAGGTTAAATGAGGTATTGGAAAATGCAACAAAACATGAACCCAACATCTCCCCGATGCCAATGCACTTGTATGTCCTCAAGAAAAAAGAATCCATCCTCAAAAATCTGTGTAATGTTTGCATTAGGTTTATGCTTCATTCTAATCTATTCAATTTGAAAAAAACTATATAGTGTATCAATCTCATAATATCCATAAGAAACACTCTCATGTGTGCTTGAGACAACTATGAAGTCCCCAATCCTTTTAAAAGCATATGCCAATATCCTCCAATGTATAAATTTGTTCTTCAAAGCCTTTTGAAATTTCCTTACTTGGAATGTCATATGCAAAAATTAGATTTCTTGCGGTTGTTCTCTAAAAGATCCCAAATCAAAACATGAAGATGGCACCCTACACAAATACATATCATTTATAATTCTTTCCCTTTATGTCATTTCTAAGAAAATAACCAAATTTATATCCAACTAATTTTTAAAGGAATAAATCCTTTTTATGTAGACCTAATGAAGTTTAGGATTCAAGCATAGCCTAGTGTTTATTAGGCTCCCTTGTTCTTCATGTGTTATAGGACATCCCGTGAAAATTGGTGATTAACTGTCTGAATGAAGCTCTTCCAAAAAGTTTTCATCTTACATTTCTTTGATGGACTCTAGAAGTTGATCCAAATCTTATGCATCTAGAGGAATTGGGAATCATGTGTTAAGTATGTTGAGAGATAGGTGACATAAATTTTCTAGATTATCCAACAATGTGGATAAGTTTGTGTACAAACATTTGCACAAAGGACCATGAAATCAAGAGTTACTCTCCTTGATATTTCTTTATTACAATTACTATTAAAGCATAAGGATAAGAGAGGCTTCCAATTGTAAGGTAAAATAGACACCGCTTTATGCACTTGCATATCCACAAAACTTTAACTCTACATACAATTCACTCGTGCATCTAAGAGTTACACAATTCATAACAATTCTAGACTTGAAGTATTCTCTCATCAAGATATTTGACCAATGGAATCTTGCAATCTACCATTCAACACACCAATCTACCAAGGAAACATTCTTACTAGAACGATTTCTCCCAAAAGGTCGATTCCTCATCCTAATTCATTCATCAACTCATTCTCACATTTAACTGCATCATGAACTCTATGGTGATCTCCCTTCGTCATTTTTACCAAGTTTCCAACCAGAGTTCAATTCCTACACTTGATTTGGACTCATACCAATTCAAATCTTCAAAAATGTTTTTGGAACCCTCTAGATCACTAAGAAATTTGAGTAATTATTCCATCAACCAAGGGATCAATTACTCTACTATTAAAGTTTTTATGCATTATAATTTTATTGGAAATGGATTTTATTTCCCAAGGAATCGATTTCCCTTGCCAACACCTACACTTAATAAATGATGAGGGTATAATTTCAAGGAAGTGGAAACAAGAACCCACATACCTTTTTGGATAGCAGGACTTTTCTAGCAACAACAACAACATAGTAATGATTTATTTGTTGGGTGAATATGTTGTCAACACTTGATTGAAAAATACCCTCTCACATTGAATTTATAATGGTGCTCCTAGCATAGAAATGTTAATCCATGCCAATGCAACCCAATGAACTCTAGTTCCTTCAACTGAGAGTAGGTCAAAATAACACAGAGTCTACCATGTTAATTTTTATGACATAAATCATTAATATTGACCCTTCATTTAGCCCATGACACACTACATCATTTTCCTCATATCACATTACTATATCCAACGAATTGACTCAAAATCATGTCCTCACTTTCATTTATCTACTTCAGGCTTAGATCAATATTGAAACCCTTTCTTCAAAAGAAGATTTGATTCTGATCTTTTAATGGCTTGGTGCATAGCCATTCTATAGCCTCATGGCTAGATCCATTCTAAGTCACTAGGTCCGTGTTTGTGTTCGAGTTTTAAGACGTTGAAATTCAAATAGAGTTTGGCACCTAAATGTTTGTCGATAAAGTTTGGCATAAAATTCGACATATAGAAATTTGAACATATATATATATATATATATATATATATATATAACAATTTTAAGCATGTTGAAATATAAATATGATGCACATAAATAAATAAGCATGTCAATTTTCAAAGTGCATAATGCACATTGCAAAAACATAGATGATAGGATTATTGCTCAAACATTTACATCATTTCCACATATAAACCAAGAAAGCTAGTGCCAAATTTCCAATAAAGAACCAACTTCAGTCTTCCATACATAGTAAACAAGGTGAGAAATTCATCATAGACATTAACAGTAGGCCATATTCAAATATCAAATTCAACAAAACCATGAGTCATATCATATTTCATATCTTGAAAACAATCTGATAAAAAAATATTCAAAATATATAAACTTTAAAGTATTTTGAAAGTTTTAGAATATTTTTCATGCAAAAAGTAAACTAGAAGTCTAAAACCAGAACACAAGTTTATTCTTGATTTTCTCGTGGCTCACTTGTGATATCAAAAAGTTTTGTGTCATCAAGAGCAGTGTTGAGTCTCAAATCTGCATTTTTTCCATACACCTTTCTATACCTTTTTCACTCACCTGAACCTCCCAAGTTGTCAATATCATTGTATATTAATTGCAAAAGAGCATCTAACATGGTTTTTAACTATATTTTTGTGTCTGTTGTTTGATTTAGATTTTTCTCATTTAGCTGTGGAATCTAGCCACTTTCTGCAGCTGCTGCAACTTTCCGCAGCCATTTTGTGAAACTCTATGTTACAGGTGTCTTCAGGAGAAACGAGCCACATGGGAAAGTCAGAAATGATGTGGACATGGATCGTGTCCTATTGTCTAGAGCAAATTCATCTAGGGAGGCTACAGTCAAAGGTGGCCAAATGGAAGTCAACCGTAGAGTTCCACGGTGACAACACTCTGTTTCGTGTCACGTGGAGATTCATATGGCCGTTTCTGAGTTGCGGGGGACAAATCAACATCTATACACGGCTCCATAGCCGAATTCAAACATCCACTCCTCATAGATTTACTCTTCAATACGGCCATGATCCTAGATCTGTGGACGTAATGGTCTACGTGTTCTCCATCAGCATAAACTTTAGGGAATCAGTTGTATTTCCTTTGTTATAAATAACGCGTTTGTATACGCATATTAGATTAGTTTCGGTTAGTTTTTATTAGTCTGCTCTGTAATGTAATTACATTGCACTTGTGCCGTAATATCACCTTTCTATTATGACTGCATTTTAATATAAGAAGACTCTGTTTCCAAACGTAATTCGTACTTGAAGATTGTTGCCAAGGCTGGTGTAGAGGGCCCCTGCACTCGCCAACGTTCTGTGCATTATTTTATAGTTCTTGTTTTATTTCTTTAAAGCTCATTGTGCCATAATCCATTCACATGTTTATACGTTGCATCTTTCATGGTATATATGCTTCATTTCTGTTTATAATCTTTCATGCTTTCCATTTTACTTCTGTCTTTCATGTTTTATGTTATTGATCACTGATCAGTGTTCTTGTTTCAGGTTATAAATAGGCAGCCCGAGCATTTGCATAACTTTTTGACTAATGACATGGAATTAACATTGTTCTGCTGCTAATTTGTTTTTCTTAGTTTCTGTTTAATTTCAGTACTGCTTTGTTTAATTTAGTTTTGCTCATTTGCTTCAGTAGTTAAATTTAGATATATTAAACTGCTCATAACATCTTCAGTTGCCTCCGAAAGCCACAGCTGGACTGATGGTGAGGGATTGTATTATGAAATGTGTATTTTGATATTAGTTTCCTTTCTGCAAATTTAGATATATTAAACTGCTCATAACATCTTCAGTTGCCTCCGAAAGCCACAGCTGGACTGATGGTGAGGGATTGTATTATGAAATGTGTAGTTTAGTATTAGTTTCATTTCTGCAAATTTAGATATATTAAATTGTGCATGACATCTTCAGTTACCTCCGAAAGCCACAGCTGGACTGATGGTGAGGGATTGAATTATGAATGTATGGTTTGATATTAGTTTACTTTCTGCAAGTTAGATATCAGTTACTCAAGTTGTTTATGGTTACTTCTGAAAATCATAGCTGGACTAATGATGAGGGATCAGAAGACAAGTTGATGTAATCTGATTTAGATTTACTTTGTTGCAATTTTGGATTTCTTTAAGCATAGTTTCTTTTGTGTTTAGACAACAACAAGAATAGTTTGGTTTTCATGCTCAATAGTTCACTGTTTTGATTTATTAGACTAGCAGCACCTTTTCATTTCAGCAGCACATTTTCATTTCCTTTCAAGTTTTGTCATTATATGTTTCAAATTCCTTTTTAAGTTTCAAGTTGGTAGATCATTATAGAGGATATCATTTCCTTGAAAAAACATAACCATACTTGTTTTTATTTTAGGATCTCCATCTCACCTTAGAAAACCAACAACGATAAAAAGTTAAGAAATAGGTTATCTTGCACATATAGTGCACCGCACTTCATCAGCTTACGAATCTCGGATTGATAAATTAATGTAGCAATTTAGGACACACTAAATTGACCAAACATTTTGGCGCCGCTGTCAGGGAAGTGTAACTAGGTAGCCAATTTCTTAAAAAAAAAAACAAAATAATAAAAGAAGGGAAAACCTGATAACTTCTTGAAGTATGCTCTCCTCTTGCACCTAGTGTGATCTGGAGGATCAGAAAAGAGAGTTATTGGTTTAGTAATTTCTTAAGTATGCTCTCTTCTTGCACCTAGTGTGACCTGGAAGATCAGAAAGAGAATTATTAGCCCAACTTTTAGAAAAAAAATGACATGCATAGAGCAAGAGATTCTAGGGGAAGGTTTATAGCTAAATCCAAGAGTTCAATTTTCACAACTCCATCTTCTTCAAGGCATAGACCAGATTCACCACCATCTACCCCTAGCCTTAAGATTTTTTGAATTCAAAGAGCAGCTGAATTAGAGGATTCTCCTATACCACCTACTAAATCTCATTTAGAAAAAGAAGAGACTCCCTCTCATCCTCCCTTGATAGAAGAACTAAAGGACTTTAAGGACTCTAAAGAAACTATCATGGCAGAGGAAGTAATAGATGGAGGTAGAGGTAGAGGTAGAAGAGGAGGAAACAATGGAGACAACAATGGTGAAGTAAATAATGGAATAAATAGGGAAGGAGACAACTTGTTTGGATTCCCTATAGTTGATGAGGAAACTCATACAATGATGAAAAATATCTCACCATCTGTTCTCCCTAAATTTTATGGATTGCGAAGTGAGGATCCTGAAACATTTCTGTTTAAGTTTGAAGTCGTGTGCTGAAGCTATGACTATATGGAAGACTCTCAAAAACTCAAACTGTTTCCTTCAACTTTGAAGGGAGCTGCTTTGAAATGGTTCATGGGATTAGCCACTCAATCTATTATGACTTGGAATGATATGAAACAAACATTTTTGGATAGATACTTGGACTATTGTATGCCCAACAATCACAAGGATGAGGTATTCAAAATTATGCAAAAAGAAGATGAAAATTTGGAAGATTTACTTGAAAGATTTCAATACAACTTGAAAAGAGCAAAGATGAGTAACTTAGATGATGAAACCTTGAAATCCCTCATATTAAAAGCCATTAGAGATGAATGGATAGATATTTTAAACATGATGGGGAAAGGAGATATTTCTCAACTTCCACTTCGTGATATAACAAAACTATGTGTCCATCTCTCAAGAGGAAAATCTAAAACAGGAAAAGGGCCTAGGGATCCTTCTCTTATTAGGGCTAACAAATCTGCAACTGGATCAGTAAGTAGGGCAGAGATTGGTAATATGCTTGATGAGTTCAAAACTGATATCTTAGGGAGCCTTGGTGAACAACTAGACACCCTTAAAATCCAAAACAAGCAGAAAGCAGAAACAGATGCTTTAGCCATCTTTTGTCCGAAATGTAGGAAGAAACATGCTTTAAGGGAATGTCCCTTAGATGCAAAAGTTGTAGAAACATGTATGATTTGCTCAGAGAATCATGAGATCAAGGATTGTCCTTCAATTCCTGGACTCAAAGTTGTCTTTCAAGAAGACCCAAATTCAGTAGAATCTCTCTGTTTTGTTGCAAGGAGACCTTGGCAGGGACAACAAACTCAAGGGTTTAACAACCCTATGAATTTTCAAACCCCACCAAATTGGAATCCTTAGCAACAACCTTGGCCCCAACATCAGAATCCATATCAACCATGGGTACAAGGGATGCAAAATCCTTATGGGAGATTTGCTCAATTTTATCAATATCCTCCATCTTTTCAAAATCAACAAGCTCCCCAACTTCCAAACCCAAATCCACAACTTTCATTGCCATTTCCACAACAACAACCTTCTCAACAAAATCCAAATCCTCAACTCATGCTCCCATACCAACAAAAGACAAAACAACTTCCAGCTCAGCCATTGCCAAATCCTAACAATAAGAATCCTCAGAATACTTACATGGTATAAGGACAACAATTTCCTACCTATATGATTGTTCCTCTCAACGATGTACAACTCAGATCTGGTAGAGTTTTAGAAAAACCTTCTATAGATATTCAAGAGCAAGATACTTCTAAGGAGGATTCTCTTCAAGTCAATAAGGGTTATGAGGAAGCATCTCTTCAAAATTAAAACATTCAAAAAGAAAAAGGAAAGCTAATTCCCATAACTCCTACAGTTGAGCAACCTGCATCTTTATCTACACCTCCTTTTCCTGAAAGACTACAAATTGACAAGGGGGTGGAAAAACAAATCGTGTTGCCTAACTATGACTTTCTAGATGAATTGAAGAATGTTTGTATCAAGATTCCGTTGCTACAAGCCATTCGAGAGATTCCTATTCTAGCAAAAACCATAAAGGAGTTGAGTTTAAAAAGACCAGGAAGGAAACTAAAAGACACAAGAAGAATCCACCTAGTAGGAAAGATTGCAGATATTATGATGGGAAAAATTACCATGCAGAAGTATGTAGATCCAGGAAGTCCAATTGTCAAGACACATATAAATGGGATAGAAATTCCAAACACATTGATTGACTTAGGGGCTGTTATCAACATTATGAGTAGACAGACTATGGAACAGCTAAAACTTCCTAACCTTCTTTTTACACCTACTTTACTGCAACTTGCAGATCAATCAATTATTAAACCAGATGGTGTATTAGAAGATATTTCAGTCTCCTTAGATTCTTGGGAATATCCGGTAGATTTTATGTTTTTGACTCCCAAGAGTAATCTAGGAGGGCACCCACTTATCTTAGGAAGACCTTGGCTAGCCACAGCTGATGCTTTTATTAGTTGTAGATCTGGGGATATGTACATTTCTAATGGTAATTCAACAAAGAAATTCAATTTTTATCCTCCAGCAAAAGCAATTACAGAAGTAGGAGACAATGAATGGGTCGATGATGAGGACATTATACAACCTGTCTTTACCATTTCGGAAATTAGTGAGGATAGTCAAATTCTGAACACATTAGAAAATTTTGAGACATCTTCAGAATATGACCCCACACATTTTCAGTTGGAATCTGACATAGAATATTTATCATCAAGACAAATGTCTCTTTACTCTATGGAAGAGTTTGGTAGTTCTACTATTGAGATTTTTCCAGGAAAAACATTGAATATCAACAAACTTTTGGAAGAATCACAACAAGAAGAATTAACCAAAATCTTGCAAAAAAATTCTACTGCATTTGCATGGGAGTATACTGACATGAAAGGTATTGATCCTAAGACTTGCATCCATCACATCTATATTGAGGAAAACAGTAGACCAATCAGACAACCTCAAAGAAGGATGAATCCAAATCTTAGGGAGATAGTGAAAGAAGAGCTCCAAAAACTACTCAATGTAAGCTTCATTTATCCAATTTCAGATAGCCGATGGGTTTCTCCTTCCCATGCTCGTCTTGTTGTGGCTAGT
>JAXQQM020083044.1:0-20721 GCA_034641835.2 Pinus albicaulis | reverse complement strand
TGATAGATAGAATAAACTAAGTCACCTTGAGATCCTATGAAATATAGGATCCTAAAAAGGTCTATGGTTCTTTCCACCTATAGGGAGGTATCATCCTTAGTAGGAGTCGAGTGTTGTATCTCAATTCGATCCTCTTTGAAAATTGGACTGCTTTTGTGGATTTTACTTTGCATAAAATGTTTATCCTCTTATTGGTGGTCTTACCTAGCCTCTTAAATACATGTTTGAAATGTTGATGAGCATCTTATGTTTGATCCTTATGTCACACAAAAGAAATCAAATTAAAAGGAAGTGACAAATTTAATATAAGTGACATCACATATGAATAGGAATGTGTGTACGTATTATTATTATTATTATTATTAATCATATGTGCACATATATACTCATGAATTAAAAAATTAACTAATTAGATATTATATATACTAAAAATTATTAATGACCATAGTCAAATTATGTTGTCCACATAATGGGGAAAGAATTTCTAAAAAGGGGAAACATTGCCCAAAAGAGAGGAAATAGATGATAAAGATATATAAAAGGAGTTGGCTTTGAAATTATATATTTTGTAAAACATATTATAAACCACATTTTTACAAAGTCTAAAGGAATTCTATTAAATAGCTATAGATATTATTATATTAGTAAGAAAAAAACTTTATTTTATTTTACATTGTACATTATATGCTAGCTATCGGGGTCAACAAGAAAGTTAATTCACCAAATTGTTTCACGCTCGATATGAATAAATCAATTTTAACTCTAACTGTGAAATCCTATTAAAACTTACTTTTCTACTTAAGGTTTCCCTCTCCTCATCGCCACACACATGATAACATATAAGATTTTAAATAAATTTTTGTTTAAACCTTATAAATAAGTAGTTGTGGATTAAATTAAAGGAAATTAAATCTAATTATTATTACATGGTCAAATTTTCAACAAATTTAAATTACAACCATGCATTCCTCGAATTTAAAAACAATGCAAACCCAACTATATGTACATATACCTTCAGCCACACAAATATTTAAACTAGTAAAAATATATAAAAAGAAATATTAAATTTGCAATAGTTAAAAAAATATGAAAATAAATATTAAATTTGCAGTACATTACAATAGTAATAAGATTATAAACTCTAATAACATTCATCTATTTATTGAGTCTACCTATAATCTATTCTATATTATATATTATGAAATATAGAATTTCATGCCCTGGATGCGGGTGACACTCCTGACATGAGTGAACAACAAATATCAATAAATGCAGACTGTGGAAAGCTCTAACGTAATTCCCCACATGTAATGGATCAAATTACCATTAACTCCTCACAGAACTAGAGATAATGCAGATCAGACATGCATGGTGTCATATGACCCTGATCATCACCTCGCCCACTTTACACATACCAAAATGTCTGATTCTGCCACCGGGTTCAAGTTTTTGAACTTGTGAATTTCTGATCAGGTTTTGTTACGCAAATTCCACAGGATGTGCCGCATTTTCTCTTCGCATCTTCCGCAGGATCTGCTACATTTTTTTCTAGAGACTCGATTTCGGAGGACGCATGCTGAGATCCACACTTTGCACATGTTGGAACGTCTGATTCTGCTAGCGGGTTCAAGTTTTTGAACTTGTAAATTTCGAAATCCATGGCCCGGAAGCCTATGAAAACCCTTGTCTACCTCTTGTTCTTGCCATCACTCGAAGCTTTCCAAGATAGAGTTGTACAAAAGTGGTTTTACAGAACTATTGTTTTCCGAAACTTCTGAAATCGCAGTTTTGTAGTAGGCAGCTTAGTTAGCGATGACGAAAGCAAGAAAAATATGCCAATAGTTATCATCAGTTGAAAACACATGCCAATAGTTATCATCAGTTTGCTGGTCGGTCTGCGGTGCGACTCCTCTATGGGTCTGTGGTGCGGGTGAAAATTAATTAGCTCGGTCTGCGGTCATCGTTAGTAGGGTTTTCTCAGCTAGTCTTCGCCATCTCTAAAAAGCATATTCCAAGCATTCGCACAATTAAATAGTCTATTGACGGGTTGCGACTCTATATTAGGGCATGATCCTGAGCAAGATCTGTTAAATTTAAGACCCAATCCTAGTTTAGTTCCACAGTATGGCTCCCAACTTCATGAAGATAATTGTCGGCCCAGTTTCGTCCGCCTCTGAGAGTCAAACTCCTGCCCATATTGTCAGTGAAGCCCCAACTCCCACTATGCAGGTGGTCAAGGCCTCCTTGGATGAGGCCTTGAAGTTTTCTGAAAGTGCCTTAATCTTCCGTTTTAATGGCTTTTGCCCATGGCTAATAACTCTCCACAATTGGATCTCAAAAGTATGGAAGCCTGTCATTTTTGATGAAATTAATATCTACCCCTGTGATAAGGGTTTCTTTATAGTAGATTTTGAAAATTCTGAAAGCAGATAATGCATTTTAGATTCCAGCCCTTGGTTTTTGGAAAAATTGGGCCTATTCATGAAGCCATGGAACCCATCATTCAATCCCTTAACAACAGTCATAACCTCAGCACCAGTGTGGGTCAGATTGCCAAACCTACCTTTGCATCTCTGGAATCTCTCCTCACTAAAAGCCATTGGAAATGCAATTGGCAAATTTTACTGTAGGTGCCCCAAAACAGAGGAATATGTCAGAACCACCTATGCATGCATCTGTGTAGAAATGGACTTCAACAAAGACTATGTATGGAACCAGAAACTTGACTATGAAAGTGTCCTCTTCAGATGTCGATCCTGCTTTGAAACATGCCATCTAGCCAAAAATTGCCCAAAAGTCTCCCAGAAAATTTCTACTAGAAAGAATCACCATATATCTACATGGCGGGAAGGAGCACAAAAGGAACATTACACTGTCACCAAGCAAGAATACTCTCTAGAAAACTATGAATCGCAAGAAATCAGGAAAGATAGAAACAACCCTCAGGACAAGCAGGGGGAAAGCCCCGCCCAACAACAAAAAAACAAACTCGACAGCCCCTTAAGCATCAACAATTATGAGGATTTGAACACCGTGCAAAATAAATCTTCATTTAGCAGCAAAGCAGATCTCCAGATCTCGAAGATAAGACACTAGTGTCCCAAGAATCAGAAGAGATGAAGGAGGTGAAAGATAAAGGAAGTTGGAAGACCGTAGAGAAGAAAAAGAAAGCTACAACACCAATCTCGCCAAGAAAGATGAGAAGCTAGACAATTAAGAACTAAGAAAATTATAGGTTCGATAAACCAAAGTTTGGTCTCAATGGACGTTAACCATAATTATCATCATCATCATAAACAATATTGCAGCCATGCTTACACCTCTGTGCCTGCTCACTTGCTTTATATCCACACGCAGTACCGTGTGAAGATCATCCATGGCCACACTTACAATCTTCATCCGCACACCTATTTATCCTCCAGACCTCTGCCCATTTTCTCCATCATCTGTTCTCATTTGCATTTAGATCTCCTCCTTCTAATCTGGACTCCAACTGATCCCAATCAGGTGCAACATCTTAGTCCTAGAGTGAAGCTGCGCAGACTCCCTTTCCCTGTTGCTTTGCATTCTGCGCAACTTCCCCCAAGCCTCCGTACCCTCTCTAGCCCCAGTGTCTTTCTCGCCTCCTCTCCCAAGTGCGAAATGGCCCCCAGAATGTGCCAACGCACTATTCGCAGAGGTAAGAGAGGAGCCCTCTCGGGTCGCTACCATCGCAGCGAGGATAACCAACTTGAATGGATTGAAGGCTCCCCGTCTACCACCCTTGCTAGCCATCATTCCACTCCCGAGCAGCGAGCAGAATCATCCAGGCATTCTGTGCACAGGTGAAGTTGAGGTGTGAGGAGGTCCACCTCCTCTCCCAGAGCACCCTCTCCACACTGCATGCCGTCTCCCCCAAACATTCCTGCGAAAGTTGATGAGGACACATATATATGGATTATGGACTCCGACGACGTTTGGACGAAGGTTCGTGACGGTGTAGACCCAGACTCCCCCATCCTTTCCACTCCTGAAAATCTCCCCAAGTGCCCTGCTGCTGAAGTGGAAGCTGCTGTGGAAGCGGCCGTTGTGCAGGGCCTGACCTGTCCCATCGATTAGGAGAATCCCCATTGCAGTGATGATGATGAGGAATAATGTCTGCGCAACTATTTATTTTTACTCTGTTTTTTGTCATATGTGCCCGCAGGGCTTTTTTGCAATTTTCTACTCTCTAGCTTTTAGATGCATCCGCGCTATTGTGCACAATGTAAGGCTTGTTTTCAAGTTTTGTCTGGGCAAGCCTCCACCCCCACGGAGGCCCAGAAATAGCGTTACAAAGGTATGGATTGGTCGCATCCGCGCTGTTGCGCACAATGTAAGGCTCGTTTTCAAGTTTTTTCTGGGCAAGCCTCCACCCCTGCGGAGGCCCAGAAACAACGTTACAAAGACATGGATTGGTTAAGCGCAGCTTACCAGCCATGCTTGTAACATATATATTTTTATATTCTCAAAATTAATAGATTAACACAACTTACCAAAAAAAAAATATATAAAATTTCATATAGAAAAACAAAAAGAATTGAATCCATCATTGTTTAAAATTTATGTTCCGATGAAATGAACATAAATATAATTTAGATAATAAATAAAAACACACCACATAAGTTGAATGCCATCTTTAATAAAACTTCATTAAACTTGATTTACCGAGATATATACTATTCCCATGAGAAATCCTACTTCACAAGGTATAAGGTATATGAATCATACTGGACTAACAAAAATATAAAGTGAAAAATATTTTATTAAATCTTATTACATTAATGGCATGCGCAATATAATAACCCAAAGTGATGGGTTAATTTAATAACATATTTGATACTGAAGTATAATGTGCTAGTAAATGTTGTGGACAGGTTGGGTCATGGAGCATTGTAGAGATATTTACTTGTTGGTAAGTTATTTTCCTTATTTTGTGAATTTTAGGGTTTATCCACACCAATAATCATTTCAAATATATCTAATATTATATCATGTAAGGTGTCATGAACTTTAATATTTATTTTATAACATTCTATTAAAATTACTAGCATGAAACCCTTCTCTATCAAACCAGATTGCATTAAAGGGAGGCTAAGGTTTAAATATTTTATTAAAATTAATATAATTAAAATAATGCATAAGGCCCAACTTCATATGTGTACATGTTTTTGATTCAAACAAGGGAGGTTGCGAAGTAGCAAGTCCCTGTTGCTGAGTAAAAAGAAATAAATCTGAGTTAATACCCACTTCATTCATTCACTGTGTGCATTGATTTAGAAGGTGGCTCCATGATTCAAGTGAAGATGAAATACTGGCTAATGATTTTGAAGTATCATGCAGCAAGGGCATAAGAGCTGAAGTATAGCACAAGAGAAGAAGAGTTAAAGACTAGGGCTGATCTGTTCCAAGAAGAAAGGGCATAAAAGCTGGGGAGATTATGCTCAGCAGAGGCCTAGTTGGGCTTTGATATGTTAATGGTTGCCTTTTAAGTTCCTTTGATGCCTGCCTAGTCTTGAGGACATCTTTGTTTGTAATCAAAATTGAAATTGAAAAGTGAAGTTAATCAGAAGCGTAACGAAAGCCTGATGTGTGGACTCATTCTCAGCCCTTTACAATAATGCTTACTGTAAGCCAGAAAGTACAGGGTGTCGTTGTGGGAAAGTGTAGTCCACTTTCATCTCTCATGTCTTGAGGAAATGGGGCTGAGTCCCAGATGACGAATTCAGGATCGTATAATCTGCTCACTGCTTGTTTTGTGGACCGCTCAAATGCACTTGATGCTTCTCTAAAGGAAGCAACTGTCCAATCCTAGCAATTGCAAGTATTGGCTCAATTGCAGCAGTTGGGGAGTGGAGGTGTGAATAAGGGAATGAATAGAATGCAACTCTCACCAACTAAATCTGTTTTTTATAAAATATAAATCCTGGCAGCATGTACATATAACATTTTACCAAAATGCAGGCATCCACAGAGTCATAAAGGTGCATTTATATAGGTGCCTTGGAAAAAAAAAAATACCAAAAAAAATTATATAATATAATACAAAAAGCTTAACACTTTGGTTGCATAAAGATGTCGATACCAAAAAAAAGTGAAAATCTATCATGTGTCAAAATGAGTGTCCCACATTTCTTACATTTTTCATGCATAGCCAACAGCGAGCGCACTGTAATCTTAATAAATGTTTTTTGCTAGTTGCCCTGCGCCTTCATCATTCTTCCATGGCGTCAAGCTCAGCACGCCTCTGTCCATAGAGACTTCAAAGCCATAGCCAACCTCTATTTTGGGAGGAACATCATCGCTATGGCAAATGAAAAGAACTGTTTAAACAAGGCTAGGCTGTAGTTTCCGGTTGGGTAACCTGTAATATCTGAGCACACCTAGAGTTACCAACAGCCAGCGCACTGTAATATTAATAAATTTTAGCTGCTGGTTGCCTTGCGCCTTCGCCATTCTTCCATGGTGCCTACCTGCCGTATAATTGTCTGCCGAAGCTTGCGATACAAGCAAGGGAGATTTTATTGCTTGCTCGCCCAAAGATTTTACCATATCCTCTCATGGCCGCAGCTTCTCTATGTGGCCGAGGATTACAATAAGAATATTGTGGGTTATGTTCTAGTGAAAATGGACGAGGAATCCACGGAATGACATGGCCATATAAAATCTTTGGCCGTGTTGCGCACGCACAGGAAACTGGGCTTTGCGATGAAGCTCATGATGGCAAGGCAAAACGCCATGCATGAGGTTTTTGGGGCGGAGTAATTTTCTCTCCATGTCTGCAAGAGCAACCGAGCAGCATTCCATTTGTATACCCATACACTGGGCTATAAAATCAATGATATCGAGGCAAAGTATTTTGTCGATGGCGAGGATGCCTATGACATGCGCAAACAGTTGAAAGTGAAGTCGGAAAGTAAGCATCAACATTCTGGGGGATGTTGCGATGGACACAGAGATGGGAAATCATAGGCTGCAGAGGTTAAACAGAGCAAGGAATGAACCTTAGAGTTGTTTTTCAGATTTGTAAGCTGCTCTCTATACTTGGGCTGCAAGATAATAATATGTTCATATTGTCATCATGCTTTTTTTCATTTTCATTAAAGGTTTGAAACTTTGAAGTCTTTTGGTTGTCTTCACGAACTATAAATATTTAGCTGTTGGTACTGCAGAATGTTGTAGGTGGTTGTTACCAGTGAAAATTAATTTCATTCCTTGCTCTGAACCATGTCAAATCATTGATCTGTGTGGTTTGTTTGTGATTCTGAATTTGTGAGTTTATGCTTGAACATAACTTCTTCCGGTTAGGTACCATATTCCCACCACGGTTTTTGAGGCCATATCTTGTTGGTTTGTGGCATGGAAATCATTTATGCTTTAGTCATGTCAAATATTGTTCCAGGTTTATTAGACACCCTTGCCCTCACAGTGGTTTTGTGAGTCCATGGATGGTTGGTTTGTAGTATGAAATATTTCTTATGCTTTAGTTGTCTCAAACCTCATTTTAGGTTTATTAGGCACCCATGTTCTGTGACCTGCCAGTGACGAAAGTCTATTGGTGGTTGGTTTTTCATTTTATGTGCCTTAGTCGGGGGCTGAACTACATCACCGCCTTACATGGCTCCGGTTTTCTAGCACGTCCCTGCTACAACAAAGGTGCATGTTGCTAAACTAAAGCTAACTGTGGAGATGCAGGTGATATGTTCAATCTCAGTAATAGGTTTCAATTACAGTAAATTAGATCCATTTTAACTTTTAATTTAGTAAACGTAGAAAGGAATTATAAAAAATTAGAAACGCTCATATCTTATAACTAGACGCACCTTCCAGATCTTCAGCTTTGGCCCTGCTCCAAATTGAACATAGCTTGATATCCACAAATTCTGGCCCCGCATCACCTAGCAGGGAAAGTGTGTCGTGTGTCCTGCTGAAAGAAGAGGAAACAACAGATTAGTAATTGTTTCAAGTTAGATAAATAAATTTGTAAATCGTAGAACTGGAAAATTGTAAACCAGAAGAGACAAATAAGAATATTTTAATTTGATTTTTTGATTTTGTATTGATGTGCATATTTGTACAGAAATCAGCGAGCAAATGTGCTGAATTCGACCATGATTTTACTCTGGAATGCATTAGTTTTGGCTGAAGAGAGCTAAAATTGGAAGATTTGTTCACATTTTGACAATAGCATAGTCAAAGCTCGTTCCAGGATAGTCGATTAGCGTTGAAATTGAGCCCTGACTTGCGTTTTGGCATAAGGAGGTATTTAAGAATTTAAAGGCTTATTTCTCAGTGCTGTAAAGTATGGATATGAGGGATGGAGATACAAAGATTTCGTTGTTAACAAGTGAAAACACAAATTTTGAGAATGTAGAAGAAGGTCAAGATCTCGGAATTGAGTAGTATACTTATGAAGACGACATAAACACGATATTTCAAACCGCAAATTTTATGGTCCCGCAATTCAAAGACCCCCCTTATTGCTGTAGAAGAACTACAAAATATTGAAATCCAAATGAGAAAATGAGCTGAGGAAATTCAAAACAAGCCTTCAGTGTTGAAATATTGAAATCCAACCGAGAAGATTGAAATCCAGCCGAGAAGATGCGCTGAGGCAATTCAGAACAAGCCTTCGGTGTTGGGGACTTGATCAATCTACCAAACTGAATATAGTATTTTCATGGTTTGTGTTTTCCTGTCCTCAGTACACCACAGTACACTGCAATAACATGCACAAGATGGCACCTAAATAGCATGCAGAAGTTACTTTAGCTAGCCGAGCATTATAGCATTATTGTCCCAACCCTTCAAATATTTTACCAACATTTAATGTTAAAATTTTAATGTCAACATTAGTTTGTATGAACTTGAAATGTTCATTGTAATCCATTGTTTCCTCATACTTAACCTAGGTTCAGCCTCATACTTGCCTCGGTATGAGGCCAAATAAGATGAAAATTATTCTGGTTGGTCAATAGAAAAAAATCTCTATCGCTGATTCGTGGAAACAATGTTGTGAGGACATAATAAAACACAAAGCATAAGTTCGTACACTCACTTTGGGGGAGGTGAGTAAGGAGATACATTCAATGAAGTCAGAAATTTCTGCCTTGAAATCACAAATTGCACAGTTAGAAATGGCAAAAAGAGGATCTCAGCTTTCTAACTCTCTTTCAGGCAGAAACACAAATTACACTCTGCATACTGCTCCAGGACAATCTTCAAAACCACAAGTGGAGATTGCTGAAGGAATGCTGGATCCGACAATTGGATTTAGAGAAATGCAAGTCCTTGCGGTTCAATACCGACAACACCACGTCTGTTAGTATGAATCCTTTTTCGAAGTGTACGAAAAAGGACCATTTTAGCTACGCATAACTAATAGCCCTAACAACAAAAGTGGCTGCCAATATCTTCAGATCTGCGATTAGTTAGACAAGAAAATAGCTGCAAAACACCAGATCTATGTATGGAAAGACATTAAGCAGTAAAGATAAGGGTTTGCTCCATATACCGATAGACAAGACAAGAACAATTTTTGAAAGAGTTTTTATATTAAATGGGGCACCTGTGAGGAAAACCAGAAGGAGTATCCAATTCCCCTCAGTGGGATGGGTTCTTGGAAGCCCTCAGCACTTCAGATCTAAGATTCTTCTCTCTAGTTGATGTAGAAAACCCAATGCAAAGAGTAGAGCTCAAAGGGAGCAAAATGGCAGAAAATGGTGACCAAGTGTATAGATCCAGAGTGATCTAATAGGCAACAAAAGGTGAAGAATGGTAGGGAGAACCCTCCTATTTATAACAAAATATTGGGTCATTCTAGATCTTGGTGCATGGGTTAACCAGATCTAGATCCACTTTTTATGGAATATTTTATTATATTTGTTGGAGGGAAAAGGTATTTGACTTAGGTCAAATCCCTTAATTTGTCAAAAATAAATAAATAAATGATTTATTTATCTTTTTAAGGAAGCGGTTAGAAGATAATCAAATAAATAATGATTTATTTAATTATTTGTGGGTGATTTGGTCATATTTAACAAGGAATATTATCTAAATAAGATTTAAATAGTTATTCCTAGAAATTAATAAGATAAATAAAGGTTTATCTAATTAATTTCTTTGATTTTGGGTTAAACATGACTGGGAATAATAATTAAATTATGGTTTAATTAATTATTCCATGAGGAAAATCAAACAAATATAGGTTTGTTTAATATTTCCTTTTAGGGTTTCCTGTTTTAACATAGTGAAAGAAATTTTACTTAGGGTAAAATTGGTCTTACATGGTGTGCTTGGGTCCATCTAATGATAATAGGTTAGATGACCAAAAAATGGTGTAACAGATTGCCCCCCAGCGTGCGAGTGTCAGGAGCAAATCGTATGACCGAAGTACGTTGTAAGAACACAATCACTAGACAACAAAGGGATGTCAGAGAGAGAAATGTGAGGTAGATAGTGTGCTGAAGGACTAGACCCTGAGGAGGCAGGGCTGTGATGCGACAGGTCTCTCTTTATGAGGAGAATTTTGTCTTTGAAGAGGGGGGAGGCATACCTATGCCCACCGAGACAAAGTACAAAAGAATAGTGTGTCCAATAAACAAGGGACCGAACCATAAAGTACAGTTGGCATAATCATGAGCCAGATAAAAATACAATGAGGAATCCCACATACATGTTGTGCCTGGGATAACATCCAGGATTTGTACAATAATATCTGAGTACATGAGATACAAATACCACCCAAATGCCCCCTGGAAATGGGGAAGGGCTCACAAAATCTGACTGATACATGCAAGTCGAAGAGGCGCTGCAAGTGGCTACGACCAACATCATCAAATATCTGGAGCTGCATCAAAGGCTACAAAGAAGAGGTCATCCGGGCATGTGGGGGGCTACCTGCAGGGCCACCCCCTCATGAGGGTTGAGACATCTCACACACACCCGGGAATCATCAAGAGCTGCTGCTGGATCACTGGACCATCAAGTATACGAATCTCGATCATGTTGAAAGGAGCTGGAGAAAAAATCAAGTCAAAGGGAATGAGAGATCCCTTTGCCTGATCTGAGGCACCGAACAAGAGTGGAAGCTGGAACCAAGGTACACCGCCCTCTAGACCTGGCTTCTGGAATGAAAGTGCTGATGTCGACAGAAGGAGGTCCGCCATAGTTGAGGGAGTGAGATGTCCCTAACTAAGGCACGAGAGAAAACAATAGAGTGACGGACAGACTGACACTAATGATGAGAGTGAAATGGAAAGGACTAAGTAGCGAATGGACGACTTCCCTTGCTAGAGCATAAAGGGCATGAATTACGTGGCAGCGACTGACACAACATCATCAGGGATGGGGGACAGTGAAACTGAAGGTCATAATGTGCGACACAAGAGAGAGACCAATCAATGATGGATGGAGGGCTATAGTGGGGTACAAAGGGACTCGGCATAGACTCCATGGAGGGAATGATGACTCAACTTGGATGCTCTAAACAAGGGCGACTTGATGGTGCTGCCACATAGTAAAGGCCCCAATGGGGGACCGTGGAAACATGAGTACAAGGTGGGAACTCACGACGAAGATCGACACGAACATGGATGAGTATGGAGGTGAAGTGACGCCCCAAATACAAGTGTTGTAAGTGAGGAAATTCAATTTAAAGCGTAGGTGAAGTGGCCCTTCTTGGACAAAATGGGTCTGGGTGAAGTAGCAAATCATAAAAATGAAAAGACAGATGCTGGCTATCTAAAAGAAAATAAAACATGCATTCCAGAAGGGAAATGCTAAGGGTAATATTTCTTAAGATAGAGTGCATTGCGAGGATTAGGAAATGGGTGGCCTTCAAATCTGGGGTACGTATGCCTACAGGGTCCTTCATAATGATGTAAGGGCCTAGCCATAATGATTCAAACTTCCCATGACCAAGGACATCATGGGCCTGGTCATATACTAGAACGAGGTTGCCTTCATGAAAAGTGCGAGGCTGGACTCTTCGGTCATACTGAGCTTCGGTGCGCTTCTTGGCCGCTTCCATGGTTTGTAAGGCAACACGGCGGTCTTCGAAAGCGTGCTCGAGCATGATAAGTCTTTGTTCTAGAGGTTGGGTGTCAGGGAGAAGTTCAACAGCCAGATGTAGGGAAGGAATTTCACACTCGATCGGTGAGACTGCCTCCTCTCCAAAAACTAGGTGGAAAGGAGTAAACCCGGTGGCGGTTTTAATAGAAGTTCGATAGGCCCACAAGGCAGGGAAGAGCATGAGATGCCAGTTGGTTTTGTGCTTATTCACCGTTCGTTGAAGCATAGTTTTGAGGATTTTGTTGACTGCTTCAACTTGGCCATTACCTTGGGGGTAATAGGGGGAGGAATATTGGTGCTCAAAACCCAACAGTGAGGATAGCTCACGCCATATCTCATCTTCAAAATGTTTGCCATGGTCAGAGACCAGTTGTTTGGGAACCCCGAATCGAGCTCTAACATGGTTAAAGAAAAAGAGGGCCGCGGTAGCTGCCGTGTTGTTGAACGTTGGCATGGCCTCGGCCCATTTGGTGAAATAGTCGACCGCCACGATGATATACTTATGGATACCAGCAGATGGCGGGCGATACTCCATAAAGTCGATGGCCCATTTACAGAAGGGGCCGGTTGAGACGACCGGATGGAGGGGAGCTGGTGGAGCTCGCGCCTTAGGGGCGAAATGTTGGCAATTGGGACAGTGTTTGACTGCCTCAATGCAATCACTAAAGAGAGAAGGCCAAAAATACCCAGCGCGCATGACTTTCTGGGCAGTAGCGAGACCGGAGAGGTGGCCACCGCAAGCGCCGCTATGGCAGGCATTAAGGACTTGTTCAGCTTCAGCGTGTGTGAGGCAACGACGAAGGACGGTGTCAACCCCACGACGATAGAGGTCATCACCGATAAGGAGGTATCGGGGGGCTTGGTGTCGGATGCGTCGGCGAGCCTCACGATCAAGGTGAAGGGCGAAATTTTGGGTTCGCAAGTAAGTAAGAATGTCGCCATACCATGGGTCGTCGGTAGTAATGGCAAATAAGTGTTCATCAGGAAAGTCATCATTAACTGGGGTATCTGGTGCTCCGGTAGGTAATTCAGAAATGAGCTCAGCGAGGGCTAAGCCTTTCTTACTCTTTGGTGTGACGAATTCGAGGTCGAATTCTTGGAGAATAACGACCCAACGGGCATATTTCCCAGTGAGGATACGACGACTCAATAGGAAAGCCAAGGGGTTGGAATTAGTCACAACCTTGGTGGAGCGTATGAGGATATAATGACGAAGTTTTTGGACTGAGAACACTACAGCTAGCGCTAATTTTTCTTCGAGTGAGTAGGAAACAGGGGGTCCTACAAGGTTCTTACTGACGTAATAGATCACATGCTCGATACCATTGTCATCTTCCTGGATGAGGACTCCAGCGACCGAATAGGTGGAAGCGGAGATATACAGGATGAAGTCCCGATCAAAGTCGGGAGGGTAGATCAGGGGAGCGGATGTGAGAGCCTGCTTGAGGGCATCGAAAGACTCGTGAGCATAGGAATCCCAAACGAAAGGGATAGAAGATCGGAGGAGTCTAAGGAACCCATGTGCAGTGGTGGCGTAGTCAGGGACGAACTGTCGAAGAAAATTAGCTTTGCCTTGGAGACTTTGGAGCTGGCGGAGGGTACGGGGAATGGGAAGTTCAAGAATGGCTTGAACTTTCAAAGGGTCAAGAGTGATACCATCCTTAGACATGATGAAGCCTAAGAGACGGCCGGCAGGAACGCAAAAGACACATTTCAACGGGTTAAGGCGGATATTATACTTGCGACATCGGAGGAAAATTGTACGCAGATCGTGGAGGTGCTGTGCCCGATGCTTAGAACGCGCGGTGAGGTCGTCCAAATAAGCAAGGATAATGTGAGCTAATTCATGGAAACAATAAGACATGGCCCGTTGAAAAGTGGCGTCGACGTTTTTGAGGCTGAAAGGCATGACCTGGTAAGCAAAAGTTCCCCACGGACTAATGAACGCGGTTTTGAGTTGATCGGCAGGATGGATAGCAATTTGGTTGTATCCGGAGAAACCGTCCATAAAGGATAGAACCTCATGCTCCGCACACTCGTCAATGATTTGGTCAATGAACGGTGTGGGGAAGTTGTCTTTGGGACAAGCTTGGTTCAAGTCGCGAAAGTCCGTGCAGACACGGATGGTGCCTTGTTTCTTAAGAACGGGAACTGGGTTGGACACCCAAGCGGTGTATTCAATGGGGTAAATGAAACCAGCCTGCTTAAGCTTGTCGATTTCGGCTTTGATAACGTCACGTCTGGAAGGATGAATGGGTCTCAACTTTTGACGGACTGGTTTGGCGTCCGGCCATGTATCGATGTGGTGTTCGACAATGGCGGGATCGAGTCCGGGCATTTCAGAATAGGACCAGGCGAAAATATTGCGGAATTCTTTGAAAAGCTTAGTGTAAGCTTCGATTTCTTCCGGGGTGCATTGAGCACCTAAGGTGATATATTCCTGGATACCTGGGGTGACTGAAATGTCAATTTTGATGGTAGGAGAGATGTTGGCCATGTTTCCTTCTTCGAAAGAATCAGGGGCAGGGATGGGGTTTTTGAACCAATCGACAGCATTGGGGATGAAGTCTTTGGTTTCCACAGCATATTGGTCATGGGACTGCTGTGGGAGGAAGTATGCGCGATGGTGCATATCATCCCAAGGAAAGTCCGGGTTGGTAATGGCTTCCATAATGTCTTCATCGGATTGGAAGATGGGAAGACTGGAGGAAGAGGGGTCACCCGAGGAAGTAGTGATGTGTGACGGATCAGCAGGAGGAGAAGGGCTCAGATGTGCGATATCAACAGATCCAAGGCCGGCTGAGGAGCTGAGAGGATCGGCAGGTTGAAGGGCAGGTGAACTATCTCGTAAGGATGATGACAGGTACAAAATGGTGGTGGATGGCTCTGTTGGCTCGATAGCGGGAGGAGGAATGTGAATGGGAGTAGGAAGGTCCTCTGGTCCTATCGAAGTGGCCTTGAATTGGCGGTACATGTCCAAGGAGGAACGATGCTCGTCAAGGCCGGGACAGAGGTGGGTGTAATGGCCGTGAAAATCGCACAAGGCACAAGGGTGGTTTGTGCGCAAGTTTTTGAGTTTCGGGATAGAGTCGGGGATAGTGACGTAGACATCTGGGATGTCAGAGTCGGGGAACGTCTCGTTGACCAGAAGCTTGAGGTGTGGTAATTCAGGACACATGTGAGTGGCGTGACCGACGATATCACACAAAGCGCATTGGATGACGGGCTTTGGTGGTCGCGGAGGGGTAAGAGTTGTCGGGGCGGCCTGGTCCTGATGGGTTGCCCCCTTACGAGCTTTGCCTTTCTTTCCAGGGGTTGGCACCATAGGGGTAGGGTCCTGTGGAGGTGCTGGGGGCCTGGAGGAGGTGAGGGGGACCGGTTGAACCGGTGTCAAAGCAAGGTAAGGTTTGGGGTTACCGGGAGGGGTAGCGGCTAGAGGGTCAATGTACCAGACGGGTAGGTCGATGGACAGGTTAGGGAGAGAGAGGGTGGCTAGGACGAGGACAGAAAATACTCCGGGAGGGGGAGCCAGGAAAGGTATCTGCCCAGCAGGGTAATGACCAGGAGGGACGGCTCCGAGGTGGTTAAGGCCAGGGGGAACCGTTCCAGGAGGATAAAGGGGTTTGGGGATACCAGCTGTAGGGGGAGGGCCAGAAGGAGGAGGTCCGGCTAGCTGAGAGGAATGGCTAGGAGCGGGGTGCGGAGGGCAAGGGGAAGGTTGCTGACTAGCCGAGGTAGGCCGCTTAAGAGCAGCCTGAGACGATTACATCATGCAAATATTTGATAAGCTGGGATCAGTGATAGGAGCAGGAGGAGGGTTAGGGAAAGTTCCAAGCAGGGAGGAATCCTTGGAAAGGCCAGGGCAGACACTGGTCAAGGAATCGACAGTTTTCTTGTTGGCTACAGAAGAGATGGTCGTCTCAGGTGAGGGCTGAGATTGTGGCTCATGATATGTCAACTGGTCAATGGTGACTATCTTTCCATTATGGGGGAAAGACATCTTGCGGAAAACCGCGGATGGGACAACAGACATAGCATAGGTGTAGCTTTGCCCCAATAGAATGTTGTAATCTAGCGGGGCGTCGATGACTTCGACGTCAACGCAAACAGTCTTACCGGCGAGGGTGATAGGACAATTACGAAACAGGCCAATGGGCTGGGAGGCATGACCGTCCCATGCTCGAAGGGTGATTGTGGAAGGGGCCAGTTCAGGGGATCCGAGTTGCTTCCAAACCGAAGCGGACATCACGCAGGTGGATGCCCCCTCATCAATGATACACCGGGACACGTTGGCGTTCCGGATTTTGACTGGGATTTGGAAGGCGACGGAAGGAGGGAGAGGAGGATGGTCCGATTGAGTGGCATCGAAAACAATCATTTGGTCATCAGCAGGATCTACAGCGCCCACGGCAGATAATAGAGCCTTATTTTGGGAAGGGCACGACTGGAGGAGTTCCAGTGTGGAAATGGCGGCAGGAGATTGTGCCAAATCATCTACTATGCTATACGAATGGGCAGCTCGACTGGGAGCAGCGTTTCGACGTTGGGGGCCCTTAGGTATCTTGGTATGAACCTCAACTTTTGGTTGAGGGATATGCAAGGGTCCACTGGGTGATAAAAGAGGCTCTGGAGAACGTGAAGAAGGAGGCTCGGGAGCAGACTGAGCAGGAGGCTTGGAGTACTGGCGAGACCGAGTTTGAAGGTGAAGATCGACGGACGGGTTAGGATCGGAGTGCATCATAAGGATCTAGTAATCAGAGGAACCAGACAGGGAAGGGGGGGAGGCTACTTGGCTGTCGGGCGGTTGGGTAGCCACGAATCCTTGCTGAGGGAAAGGATCAGTAAACAAAGTTGACTGGGTAGTGGCCACATTAGGAGGAGCATGAGGGGAGGCGTGCTGTCCGCACAATGTGGCTTGAGACTCCCACATCTGCCGCATCTGGGGTAATAGGGGACAATCATGGGTGTAATGACCATAGACACCGCAACACGAACAAGGCTTACTTGTGTGAAGCGGCCTGTCCGGCTTGGGCTGAGTGCCCTGTTGCTGGTTGGCAGTGCTAGGGTCCACACCAGGATTGGGTCCACGGGCACCAGGGGCAGATTGGTTTGGATTGCCTCTCTGCCTTCTTTGAGAAGAAGGGGGATGGGTCACGCCCTGCTGTGCAAATACTTGCCCTAGAGGGGGCTGTAGGTGCTGGTGCTGGGGTTGAGGAGGCAAGGGAGGAGGAAGCGCGTATGCTGGAGGAGCTGGCGCACCAGGCTGCGGATAAGGGTAATGGGTAGGTTGGGCAACATTAAGGTAAGCAGGAGGTTGGGCAAAAGGAGGAGGCATGCCGTATCTTGGATACATGCTACCGGGAGGGGGGAGAGTGCTGGAGGAGCTGGCCCCTCCCTGAGGGGGACCGTAGCCCATAGGAGGTTGAGCGTATGGATGGGAAAGGGTTCCAATGATATCGTCGGCAGAATGAGATGCCCTCGGGGCGTTAGCGCCACCGGGCCTGGGGAGGTCAGGAAGAACGGTATAAACATAACCAGATTGAGCGTAGATCAGGTCATATTTCAAGGCTATTTGGAGGGCGGCTTCTTCAATTTGAGGAAAATGAGAGGCGACATCTTTGCCGATGGGAGCGGGAAGGGTGCGAAGGAACCAGTCCATGTAAACCCGATCTTCGAAGGGAGGGGCTCGACATAAGCTCTGTCTTCTTCGCCATTCCTGAACATGGGCAGAAAGGCGTGTTGAAGAGGATTGCTTAAAGGAAGTCAAGAGCTCCGTGCTAGTATCGTATTGGAGAGGGAGCTGGAAGTACGACAAAAAGGCTTGGGCAAGAGTCTCAAAGGTGGTATGGGTAGAGGTGGCTTGTTCGACATACCATTTGGAAGCTTCGTCGGTAAGCGTGCGTTGGAACAAATGAAGACGGATGGAGTCATCGGTAATGGAATTGGAGGAACACCACATGTGGAAAGATCAGACATGATTGGTTGGATCTTCGCCATTAAGGCCCTAAAACTTAGGGATGTCAGAGGGGAGCTTGGTTGGCATAGCAGGCCAATTAGCATTGTGGTGAATGGGGTCATTGATCAACTGATGGAAATCGGGGAGGTTGAGGCCTGCAATGTACGACAGCACAGGGGTGGCCGGGGTAGTTCCTGTGGCGGTTCCGCTAGTAGTAGGGCTGGCATTAGGGCTGGGAGAACCGTTAGCGTTAGGCCCTGGACCAGACATAGTGAAGGTGACAGGGGGAGAACCAGGGGGAGAAAGAGGACCCGATGAATCAGGAGAGGAGTCGGAGGGCGGACTCGAAGGTGGACTGGCTCGACGACGGCGGGGCAGAGCAGGTCGATCGACCGGAAACTGAGGATGGAGGCCAAGAAGTCTCCGGGAAAGGCACCTTGGGGGCGCAATGATGACAGGAAGAAGGAAACCGACAGGGGCAGAAAGGGACAGAATCAAATAAGGTCAAGGGCAGAAAAGGTGCAGTGACAATTGATTTTAGAGTCTTTTCCAGGCGGTGTTAACCAGGCACTTCTTCGCTTAGGGTCAGTGTGTGGCGTGCGTTAATTTTAATTTTTAAACCCTTTCCGTTTTGAGAGCAAGAAAAAAGTGTGCTGCGTAGCTGAAAATAAACCTACAGAGAACAGAATATAATGCTGAAATAACAGAAAAATAACAGCTACTTATGCATCTATCTAACCCAAGAAGGTGGGTCTCTCAAAACTATTCTGAAAAGAAAGGGAAAAATCTATGTAAAACACACGGAAAAGAGGCCAATAGATCTAAGGTCAAAAGGGACAGGGATCTAAAGGATAAAGCTGCTGAAAAGAGGTGCAGATCACAGCCAAGAGACAGAGGCAAGGTGGCTAGAAAAAGGAAGGAAATCAGCAAAAGCCGGAGGGGGCAAGGCGGAGGCCTTCAAAGGAGGTCCAAACAAAATGACAGGAGGTGATTTGAAAGGAAGAAAGGTTGATTTCAAAGGATCTGAAAGGGAGGTAACAGATCTGGAAAAGGAGGAGAAATTTGAGAAGCTGCGAAAAAAACGGAGCCGGTGGAAACAACGCCTTAAAACTCTTCCACAAAAAGTGGAGGGACTAAAGCCCTAAGGGCTGGGTTCCCACTTAGATGAGTAAAAACGGAATCGAGAACTTGGTCAAAACGGAGTTGGGCCACGGTGGGGGACACGCTTCCAGCTACAACAAAACCCGGAAAAATTGCGAGGGGAAAAGTGCGAAAAATGGCCGATTTGGAAAATGACACCGAAGTTTCGGTGTAGGTCACGGTACGTTGGTACGGCACAGGTCCAAGTCGCGGGTTTGAGGCCAAAAGTCGACCCCCTTTGTTCCCGGTTGTCTCGGCGGCGATTTTCAGAAAAGTTGTCGTCTCAGTTGCGGCTGGTGTCGCTTACCTGCGTAATAGGGCCAGAAACACACGGAAGTTAGAAATTTTGATGTTTTAGGGTTTTATGTGAGAAAAAAAAAACATAAAAATAGGAAAAATAAACAGCTGAAAAGAAACCCTAGGGTCTGAAGTAGCTGGATATGCAGGAATATGAAAAACGACAGCGGTCGTAAATTAAAACCCGTGTGGAGTCGCCATTTGTTAGTATGAATCCTTTGTCGAAGTGTATGAAAAAGGACCACTTTAGCTACGCATAACTAATAGCCCTAACAACAAAAGTGACTGCCAATATCTTCAGATCTGCGATTAGTTAGACAAGAAAATAGCTGCAAAACACCAGATCTATGTATGGAAAGACATCAAGCAGTAAAAATAAGGGTTTGCTCCATATACCAATAGACAAGACAAGAACAATTTTTGAAAGAATTTTTGTATTAAATGGGGCACCTGTGAGGAAAACCAGAAGGAGTATCCAATTCCCCTCAGTGGGATGGGTTCTTGGAAATCCTCAGCACTTCAGATCTAAGATTATTCTCTCTAGTTGATGTAGAAAACCCAATGCAAAGAGTAGAGCTCAAAGGGAGCAAAATGGCAGAAAATGGTGACCAAGTGTATAGATCCAGAGTGATCTAATAGGCAACAAAAGGTGAAGAATGTTAGGGAAAACCCTCCTATTTATAACAAAATATTGGGTCATTCTAGATCTTGGTGCATGGGTTAACTAGATCTAGATCCACTTTTTATGGAATATTTTATTATATTTGTTAGAGGGAAAAGGTATTTGACTTGGGTCAAATCCCTTAATTTGTCAAAAATAAATAAATAAATGATTTATTTATCTTTTTAAGGAAGCGGTTAGAAGATAATCAAATAAATAATGATTTATTTAATTATTTAAGGAAGTGGTTGAAAGGTAATTAAATAAATAGTGATTTATTTAATTATTTGTGGGTGATTTGGTCATATTTAACAAGGAATATTATCTAAATAAGGTTTAAATAATTATTCCTAGAAAATAATAAGATAAATAAAGGTTTATGTAATTAATTTCTTTGATTTTGGGTTAAACATGACTGGGAATAATAATTAAATTATGGTTTAATTAATTATTCCATGAGGAAAATCAAACAAATATAGGTTTGTTTAATATTTCCTTTTGGGGTTTCCTGTTTTAACATAGTGAAAGCGGTTTTACTTAGGGTAAAACTGGTCTTACATGGTTTACTTGGGTCCAT
>JAXQQM020061362.1:0-47176 GCA_034641835.2 Pinus albicaulis | reverse complement strand
TGCTACGCTAGATCGAGGGAGGTTTTCTCCAAGATTAAATCGCTCCAATAAATTATTATCTACTAAACACGGCCAACAACGTGAAGGTGGAAGCTCTTATGGCCCCTCCCCCCCCCCCCCCCCCTCACATCACTCTCAATTCCCCAATACCTAATCTATATTTCATTTTTTACTTTCATGAGCATAAAAAAAAATTCAATAACTGATAAAAAAACAATTCAACAAAAAGTATGCAAGGAAACATTGCAATTAATGCTTGACATAAAAATAGTATGATAAATGATTTTTTTATATAGCGCAAAAAACGTTCCAAGTATGGTAACGTTTGTCTTATAATAATACAATATTTTACATTATCAAATTTTCTTTTTCTTCTTCCTATTTCTAAAGCTCCTAATTACATCATCAATATCATCGTGCTCTGCTCCTGTTTCGTGCCTTTCGACCCGCACTGCTGACCTAGTTGCGTAGTCACGATGTTTGGTCTCATCCAGTGACGGGGCATCGCCTACAAAAACAGATAATATTAAATTTTAATTGCCAGTTTTTAAATATCATTGAACTAGTTCGGTAATATTAATAAAAAAAATTGCAATGAGATTATTTACCTGGTGCACCAGTTGTCACCGCTGACCTAGTTGCATAGTCACGATGTCTGGTCTCATCCAGTGACGGGGCATCGCCTACAAAAGCAGATAATATTAAATTTTAATTGTCAGTTTTTAAATATCATTGAACTAGTTCGGTAATATTAATAAAAAAAATTGCAATGAGATTATTTACCTGGTGCACCAGTTGTCGCCGCTGACCTAGTTGCGTAGTCACGATGTCTGGTCTCATCCAGTGACGGGGCATCGCCTACAAAAAAAGATAATATTAAATTTTAATTGTCAGTTTTTAGATATCATTGAATTAGTTCGATAATATTAATAAAAAAAATTGCAATGATATTATTTACCTAGTGCACTAGTTGTCGCCGTTGGGACTGTTGCCCTGTCTTCCTCTCTGGTGGTAAGATCTTCAAGGGAAACATTCTCTATCATTTAAACAAAAAACGTTATAAGGACAACCATCAAGGTATAATTATAAAAAATTATAAGTGGAAATTAATTACCGTCACGGCCCTCACTGATAGTAGCATTGTCGCCCTGGTCCCCACTACAATGATCAGGTTGCATGTGAGGATCATCTACATCTGGCTCTAAAACTGGGTTATTTGCCTCGTCGGTAGTGTTGCTCCCCTGATTTAAACAAAGTTGTTAGACATTAAATTTATGGACGAAAACAAACATATTGAAAGGTTAATGTTTTACCTTATCAGGCATTCTAGATCTTGGGACCTACCCCAAGCTTCTACGACGTTCAACTATGGCTTGATAGCCGAAATGGAAAGCGATATTTTTATCTTCCTCTATAGTTTCTGTTCTGAAGTCATCACCCTACATTACATATGATTGTGTATTTTTAATCATATTTGATAGGATTACAAAAACATTGGAAGGCGATACAATTAATTATAAGATGTTTAGCTACTTAATTACAATTCTTGCAGCTAATTTCAAGTAGCCACCCTGGCCGAGCTTGTGATGGCCCTTTTTCTCTATCCTAGCTTTGGTTGCCTTTGAGGTGTCAGGCAACCTAGCATCAAAAGATTGAAGTCAGATGTGACGTAGCACACTTTTATTTTAGACATAAAGAAAATTAAAGCTATTGAATTAAAGTTGTAATTTACCTTGCGGGTCCAGTTGGCATTTTTCCTTCTTTCTTTCCCTTTTCTCTTTTCCGTCATGGATGAGTGCTCTCCACTCACTCTCTGAAACTGCGAGAGGACGCTCATATCTAGGGTTAAATTGCAATTGCGTCCTATAGGTGTCCCTGGTATATTTCAAATATTTTTCGGCTACCCGAGCCACCGTTGTTCTGTCAAATGTGCCGACCCCAAAAAGGGCTTCTAGATAATCTAGAAGTTCTTTTTTCAGGTTGGAATTCTGGGAATTCCACCCTGTGCGTATGGTTGGGCCAAAAATTACCAACGCATGGCTCTCCAAAAACCTGTAGAACTCATTGTTTCCTACACAGAAAAAAAAAAGATATTATCATTAATTTAAAAATAAAAATCATGATAAATATGTTTTAGATAGAGTACATGAAATAGTTAAAATATTAAAATTTACCTGGGAGTTGTACGTGATTTATAGGGACACCTTCATCGTTCACCAACAACGTGCCATTAATGGTCCTTGTGGAGCTGACACGTGTAGCTCCAGGAAATGCAATAATGTAGTTGGCCATATCAGCCTCATCATTGCCAACACGTTCAGCGGTTGGCTGGGTGTCTGCTTGGGCAGGGTGTGTTTCTTGGCTGGCACCTAAAGGAGTAGAAGGTGTACGAGAGGTTTTTTGGGAAATCTCTTGCCCTTGTGTCCCACTACCACCAACACCGGGTTCAGCAAGTGCCAGAAAACGCTACATACAAAAGAACTTTTTGTTAGTTTAGTCAATGTAAAAATTAAAAATCAAACTATCACAATTCATCTCATGCAGAACAAAAAAAATATTCTTTTGACTTTTTATTATTACCTGATATGTTTCTAGCTAGCTCATAAGTTGTTTTATCCTCTCTTCTGTTTCAGGTGTTTGAGGCGCGTCTATCAAAGTATTAAATTTTGACCTTGCATCTCGTGCCTTTTTTTGCAACAAGAACACTGGAGATAGGGATGAAGAAAGCTCTTCCTCAAAGAGGGAATCATCAGGCGTACCATGGCTAGGTGTCCGCATATTTGAACAAAATTAATATTATTTCAATTATGTAAATAACTAAAATACCTAAAGATAGAGCAATGCTGGCACTTTACATGTTCTTCCGCTGGCCTCTTTCCGCGATCATCCTGTCTCGGGGTTGTTCCTGCACTGCTCTGATCAGTCTGCCACATTACAATAAAATTATAAATGTAAAAACTTGAAAACAATATCTAACTTGAAAACACAAAATGAAAACTGAAATAATTTCTAATAAGACACCGGAAGACAGAGTTAGAGTTTCAAATATGCCTTGCATTGAATTCAGTCTTGGAAACATGTCATTGCACATTAAGGCACCCAAACAAGAGACAAGTTGACAATGAAGACCTTATTGAATATATTGTTGGAGCAACTTCTAGTAAACTTGTTGTGAATACCTTGAGGACATTTTTGGAGCAACATTGTTGAAGCTGATGGTATAGCATTGTTGGAGACGATCTTGAAAGGCCTTGAAGTGAAGCTTTTGGAGCAACTATTGAAAAATCCTTAGAGCATTTAAGTAAGGCACTTTCTATCTTCCATCACCTTTTTCCTTTCAATATCCTTTAAACGATTTGTTGATATTTAATGTTTGAAATCACGTTATAATTCCTTGATTATATGTGTTTGGGGACTTTCCCTTTGAAATTACCCAAAAATACCCTGGCAATTTTATCTTCAGGATGCATGTCTGACCCTATTGTTCAATATTTTTATTGATAGTAGTAAACATAGAGAGTTAGGGGGGCTCTTGACTTGGTTTGGTTGGGCCATTAGATCCCTAACATCTACTAGGGAGAACCCCCCTTGAGTTGGAGGAGAGCTAGCCCGAAATGAAAAGAGGTTGGTGAGGTGACAATGGGGCTATTGAATTACACATGGTATCACACTTTAGCTTTAGGAATTTATCTTGAGAAGTGTGAGATTTTGCTATATCAATTCTCAAATTGTTTACAACACTATTGTTAAGAACTAATAAGAAGTGATGTTGAGGGTTTTTGGGTATAAGAAACAATACCATTTAAAAACTAGGGTTCTCAGTCCTTGGCATTCCTTCACCTGGGCCTAGGGGCACACTAAAATAATTTCACACTAAACCATGCAAACTTAAAAGTAACTTAACAGATCCATAAAGTAATAATAATCATAATTCCTAATTTCCTATTGTGCGATATGATGCAAATTATTCAAACATGAAGCAATGAAGACATGCAATGTCTGAATTTCAAGATTGATGAACCAATACAAGAAGTTAGAAACTACAACTTTGATTCAATACTCTGTGTCCTAACTCCAGGAAGGAACCTAGTTTGTAGTACATAACATGCATCGTGTATTATCAATTTTTAATTGACAACAACTAAAGGTCATCTACCTCATCAATTCCTTCCCATTTTGTGTTTTTATGTTATATTCCTTATAAAAGTGTCAAATTTCTCTCAAAGTAAGAAACCATTGAATAAAATAAAAAATAGTTGAGATATGATTGAGAAATGGTCATTTATTTCTTGAAAGGATCTTCACAATTTCTTTGGTTGTTTTTCATCTCAAGAAACAAGAAATGACCTAGGAAACTATCGTGATGTAATATAAGAAACAACACGGTGCAATGACCATTTTCAAAGCCAAATGATGTCCATTGAGGACATGGCCTTTATTTGTCTCTCAAGTTTATAGGACTTTCGTAGAAATGGAACTTTGTTGTACTACCTGGGGAGTAAATGAAAACCTTTCTTTTCCATGGGAAATAATTTACCTTTCCTTTTTCAAGATAATTCAAATCACAAAAATATGAACTTTACTACACACACTGATACGGGAGTGGAAAAGGAATACCCTACACAAGTGGATGCACACATGTACATTTGAACACTAATAGATTTTAGTTGAAATGCAATGCTTGTTTTCATTTAAATGTAGGTTTTTTAAAGCAGGGAGAAATAATGGCTGCCAAGTTAATAAGCATTTCTTTGGGAAAAATTTAAATCTTGTATTGGGTGATGAAGATAATATAGGGTATTGAATCTGATTCTTGGACATCTAGAAATCTAGAGAGAACCCTATAGCTTAACACAATCCAATGGAATTGACCAAACAAACCCAAACAGAGTCAACCCTACTATAGGAGGAAGGGCCTGCAGTAAGAAATTACCATTTTGCAAGAGCTGAGGGTGAATGCTGTTCTGCAAGAGCTGAGGGCGAATGCTAAGGGTGAATGTTGTTCTCCAAGAGTTGAGGTGAATGCCGAGGCGTATTAAGACTCGCAAGAGTGAGGGCGAATGCACGCCAAGATATCGGGACGTTAATGTAGCACACATGTACATTTGAACACTAATAAATTTTTGTAGTTGAAATGCAATGCTTGTTTTCATTTAAATGTAGGGTTTTTAAAGCAGGGAGAAATAATGGCTGCCAAATTAATAAGCGTTTTTTTGGGAAAAATTTAAATCTTGTATTGGGTGATGAAGATAATAGAGGGTATTGAATCTTGATTCTTGACATCTAGAGAGAACCCTACAGCCTAACACAATCCAAGGGAATTGACCAAAAAAACCCAAATAGAGTCAACCCTATTATAGGAGGAAGGGCCTACAGTAAGAACTTACCATTTTGCAAGAGTTGGGGGCGAATGTTGTTCTGCAAGAGCTGAGGGCGAAAGTTGAGGGTGAATGCTGAGGGCGAATGCTATTCTGCAAGAGCGGAGGGAGAATGCACGCGTGATATCAGACGTTAATGTAGCTATTGCAACGGATACGAAACAATAAAATCATTTTTATGTAGCGCGCATATAAGTTTCGTATTTTTATGTAGCGCGCATATAAGTGTCGTTATACCGACGGCGGACAAAGCGTCGCTATTGTGATGGGTGCCTCCAAATGTCGCAATTGCGACAATTAGACATTGTGTCGCACTTGCGATGTTTGGAGGCAGTCGTCGCAATAGCGATGCTTTGGGCCATAGTGTCACAATTGCAACGTCTTCCTCCAAACGTCGCAATTGTGACACTTTTCTAAGTGTCGGTATTGCGACACTTTTCTATAAACGTCGATATAGCGACGGTTTCGAGCAGGATGGAAAAAATTTGGGGAAATTTCCGACATTTGGTCAAAAGCGTCGGAACCAAGTGTCAGAATTTCCGCCAAATGTAGTAGTGAAGGGTGGCATCTACAATTCTGTAATCTAATTCAATCAAAGGATTGATTTCTTCAGTAGTGACAGGAGACTGTAATGGTCTAACCACTTCAGTAGAATCAACAGTTAAAACAAGAGTAGGTTTATCAATTCTGGGAGGTTTGGGATTTGGAAGCTTGCTGGAGGCAGGCTTCTGGGATTTAGGACCTCCAGTTTTGGGGGTTACTTTTTTTTTGGTCATTTTAAATGAACATAGCAAGATTAAACAGTTTGCTAAGTTCTTTTTCGGATACCTGGGACAATTGAAGAGTTTTTCTGGCAATTTTAGACTCTGGGTAGGGTTTTAAGGTGAGAGAAGAGGTAGATTGTATGCAGAAGGTCTTCTAGATCAAATTCAGCAATGAAAATGATCTTGGAATAGCTAAAAACCTGCTAAAATGGAAAATGTAGATTTTGGGAAAATTTTGACAAGGTTTCCCCTGTATTTTGAAGGTTTCTAAACTTCCCAGATGGCTACTTCAACTTATTTTAGGCAATGGCAGTTTAATAGATGAATTCTCCTTTGAAAATGAAGTATTTTGCAATTCGAATAGCTAAAAATACCTGTAAATGGTATAATTTGCGGTTGATGAAGTTGTAGTTGCGTCATAGTGTTCAATTCAGGTAAATTGGGCTATCAAAGGTTATGGAATTCTCTATGAGTGAATTTTAGAGAATAATGGTCATTCAAATGGATATTGGTTCGCAAGTGGCTTCGACAATGAGGAAAACAGGCTCTGCAAAGGTTCTCAAAGGTTTACTGGCGCAAATAAGTAAAATGTGATGAAAAATGGTTAAGTTTTAATGCATTAAACCTTAGTCTAATCACCTTTCAATTACATTTATTGCAGAAATGGCGGGAGCGGTTTATGTGCTTGAAGGAGAAATCGGAAATGGTTTTCACATTATATTTGAGCAGTAAGTGGTTTTTCCCTTTTGGAATGTGATCGAATGAAAGGACACGTAGCAGGCGGCGGTTTCTCAAAACTACTTTTTTCGCAAAACTTTTTGGCAACTTCATTCGATTACTTTAAAAATGCGAAAATCAATGTGCATCGTCCGATCTAGTGGAGCGGAGAGAACGATCAAGATTTAAATGAAATTTGTAGGGAAAGCAAAATGGGGCCAGGGTTTTAATCTGTACCGTTGATTTGACAAAGGGAGATCAACGGCTGAAATATGATTCGATAGGAAATGGTGGGGCAAGGAGGAATTTATCGGATTTGTTTCTGACCGTCGGATTAAAAAGGAGAAGGATGATCAGAAGGTTAGGATTAAGTCTGATGGTGCTGAGGGATTTGTGAAGATTAATATATAAATGGATTTTATATAATGGAGTAAAGTGGTCGAGAGGTATGAAAAAGGGGCTTTACCCAAGGTTACAACTGTGGTGATGGATATATATCGGGAAAGTATAAAAGGTTAAGGTTTTAACCTTGGGGTTAAGGGTAATCGGGGAAAGGGATGTATAAACAGGGGATGATTTCATTTGAAGTTTAGTTTAAATTAAACTTCAGGAATTATATTTTTTTTTTAAACACATAAAAACATGTTTAAATACTTTTTGAATATTTTATTAAATAGTTAATTAAATCATGTTGATTTAATAACCATAGAAGGCGGGATATTTATATAATGGTATTATTAGCCAAAGGGGGTATAATGTGGGTTTTATTTACACATGTGGGGATAAATAACTTTGGCTAAAGTTATATTAATGGGTTTTTTTGGGTTATTTTATAAAAGGGAATTATATAATATAGGAAAAGGCTATTTTCTAAGGAGTTATTAAATAAGTTAAAGTTAATATGACAAGGGGACAATGTATACTCAAAATATATAAATATGACTAAGAAAAGTGAAGTTTAAATGCAAACTTGCAATTATAATAACCTCATCACTTAAACTTAGGACAATATGTAAATTTTGAGGTTTTTATGCTTTCATGTGATGTGGGAAGTTAATAAAATGGGAATTAGAGTGTCTTTAAGTAAAAATGAGGTTTTTACTTAGGATTATTTAGGGAGATGAATGCATGAATGATAAATGATGTGATTTTAGGGATTAATATAGACATTTAACACTTTCAAGTGATTATCCATAGAGCCTTGGGTCTGGTCCCAACAGAAATCAAGGAAATGCCTTGAGCCTTTCTGACTGATAGTTTAGAATGATAAATGGCTATGGGGAAGGGAAGTTAGTTATTTTAAGCCTTGGTGAATAATATTTACAATGATGCTTCTCAGCTTCTTCTACCTACCCAATTTTAACCGCTATCATTTTTTCTTCCATTTTGATGAGGTGCATTTGTGCTAGCAACCTTTACAACATTTATTCTTTCAGAAAGCAATAAAACTATCTAATTTTACAATTATTTCACCCATGAATCCAGATTAAGCTGTTGGATTCACTTATTCTCTACCTAACTATTGAATTTTTCATGGTTAAACTGTATGACAATTCATTATTCTCTATCTACAACATTTGAAATTGAAAGGTGATAAGTCAATATTAAATTTTTCAACTCATCACAGATTATGGCATTTATTGACACTCTGCTGTAATCAACTGCAAAAAGTAGTGGCATTTATACTTGCACACTTTCATGTTTTATTCATCCTTTTCTTTGGGGTATCTTATTTTTTCTAAGTCCTTTGATTTTTCTTTTAGGACTTTTACCCTCTTTTTGCCTTTTTTTTTTTTTTTTTTTTTACAAAATATGGGAATACAACTTGCAGAAGGAAACGTATGTACATATTTACAAGACTATCATCAGTCAAGTCAAAATTATGAGTTCTATATTTATAGGTTGCTAACATCGGCTTCACTTGGGGATGGCATTTCCTGGTGAAATGTCAAGAACTTTGAGATTATTAGCCTTCATCTTTGACCTTGGTGATCCTATAAATGTCTTCTATTTTCTGCGACCATTCATATTTATGACATCTTATATTGCAAAGCTTAGGGCCTTCTCTTCGAGCTTCAACTTTGTAGATAAAATCTCCAATCCAATCTACACACTGACTATGAATATTTACAATGATAAAGTAAATCAATCTAACTGTTGAGTGACTCTGAAGAATAGTAGTGTTTCAGCATCCTACCATTCACTGGTCCTTCTTGAAGTTCAGTTCCAAACAAATTCCTGATGAAAAAGGAATTATTACCTCTATAACCATATATCACATAGGGTCCTTGCCATTGAAAGTCAAACTTTCCATGTTTGCCTTTATCCTCTCTTCGTGAATCCCATCTCAAAACTTGGTCTCCTATGAAAAAATCATCTTACTTAACCCTTTTATCAAAAATATTTTTGATTTTGTCATGTAAAACTTGTGATTTTTCATAAACTTCTTCCCTAGTTTGTTGGATGTATGGTTTCATTGATTCTTCGTTGAATGTCATTTTTTTCCACCTATGATTCCTGGATAATCTTCATGACTGGGACACCCAAGGAAGAAGGGAAAACTGCATCTGTACCATAAACAATCTGATAAGTTGAAGTTCCAATAGACTTTTTGTGATAAGTCTATCAGCCCAAAGGGCATAGAACAGCTTTTTGTTCCATGTCTTTTTGTTTTCTTGGAGTAGTTTTTTTATGATATTGATTAAAATTTTGTTTGATGATTCGGCCAAACCATTACCTTGGGGATAGTATGTTGTGGAATGACCTAAGGTAATATGGAATTTATGACAGAAATAAATCATTTTCTTGGATTTGAATGTTGTTGCATTGTCATTAATAATCTTATGTGGGCATCCAAATCTTGATAAAATATTACATTCTATAAATGAGATTATAATTGAATCAATGGCTTGCCTAATAGGAATGGCTTCTATCCACTTGGTAAAGTAATCTGTAGCAGTTAAAATCCATTTATGTTGGCCTGAAGATGGAGGATGGATTTCACCTATGAATTCTAACCCCCATAGTTGAAATGGTTTTTCAGTGGATATAGGCTTAAGAGGTAAAGGCAACAGTTTCTTTTTCCCTTCAAAAATTTGGCATTTGTGGCAAGAGGTGACAAACTTTTTAACATCAGAAAATAAAGTTGGCCAATAAAAACCAACTCTGAGTATTTTTTCTATTGTACTCTTCCAGTATAGGTGGCCTCCACAGTCACCTGCATGAAATTCCTCAAGAATTTTGTCAGCCTCAGACTTTAATAAGCAATTTAGTAAAATCCCAGTATTTTCTTTCCAGTAAAGTGCATTATTTAAGATACAAAACCTCATTGCTTTCTGTTTGATGAATCTTGCCTTGGTTTTTGTTAGCCCAGGAGGAGCTTGTAAATGTGTTAGTACAAAGATAATATCAGAGTACCATGGTAAGTCTAGATAGGCCTCACTGATCAATGGAGTTTCCATCTCCTCCTAGTCGTCTATTTGTGCAATGAAATTAATATCTAAAGCATTGCAATTTGATTCAGCCATCAATCTGGCTAAACCCTGTCCTTTAATGAGCTTAGTTGGTTTGATTTCCAGATCGTACTCAAGGATAGTGGCTATCCACTTCCCTCTCCTACCATCAGGTCCATCTTGTGTCAAAATATCTTTAATTACTGCATTAGGGACATATGCAATGATGTGTGAATGAAGTATATACACTCTGAAATATTTGATGGCTTTAACCAGGGCTAAAGCCTGTTTTTCCATTATATTATACTTCAAAGGTGCATCTCTGAGGGCTTTACTAAAGAATGAAATTGGTTGTTCAAAACCTTGATTGTTTTTCTGCAAAAGAACTGCAGCTATGGTGTATTCAGATGCAAAGGAAAAGATTATAAAATATTTGTATAATCTGGGTTGATGAGGACTGGTGCTTTTGTTAAGGCCTGTTTAATAGATTCGAAAGATTGTTTGGCCTTTATTGTCCATTTTATTATAGATTCCTTTTTAAGCATATTGGTAAGATATTTTATGATTTCAGCCAGATTAGAGATGAATCTTCTTAAAAAATTGATTTTACCCAAGAATGCTTGAAGTTATTTTATGTTCCTTGGTGGTTGAATGTTTAGAATGGCTTCAATTCTTGCAGGATCTATTCTAATGCCTTCTTTGGAGATTATGTGACCTAATATTTTTCCTTCTTCTAATCCGAAAAGAGTCTTTTAAGGATTAAGGGATATACCATATTTTCTACATTTGATAAAAACTTGTCTCAAGTGATCTAAGTGTTCATCATTTTTTTTTAAAAGACAGTAATATCATCAAGATAAATAACTAAAAGTTCATGGATCTCTTTAGCAAAGGCAATATCCATTGCTCTCTAAAAAGTAGCTCCTGCATTTTTCAATCCAAAATGCATTTTCACGTACATGAACGTGCCCCAAGGAGTAGTAAATGAATTTTTAGTCTAATCATCTTTATGAACTAGAATTTGATTATAACCAGAGAAACCATCTAATAAAGAAATTCTTGAAGAACCTGCCACCCTCTACAAAATATGATCAATTTTAGGCAAGGGGTAATTGTCTTTCAAGGATTCTTTAATAATATTTCTGAAGTCTATACGCAGTCGAATTTCCCTGTTTTCATTCTAGTGGGCACTAAATTAGATACCCAATTATAATATCTGACTGGTGTAATTATTTGTGCATCAAACATTCTTTTAACTTCTTTCTCGATTAAAGGTAATTAGATTGGATTAATCCTTCTTAATTTTTGTTGAAAATGTTTTTGATTTTATTTCAAAGGAATTTAATGTTGAATTATGTCTTTGTTGTAAGTTTTCAGATCTTCCTAACCCCATGCAAAGACATCATGATATTCTTTCAAAAGTTCTATGTATTTAACCTTTGCTTCTGATGATAAGGATTTTGATAGTTTAATCATTTTTGGCTTTTCATCTGTCCCTAATTTATACTCTTCTATATTAGACTTGATCGGTTCCATTTTTGGCCTTTTGGGCACATCATTGGAATCGAACAAGTCTTCTAGGGGAGTTAAAACTCTAGGTAAAATGTTATGTTTTAAATCAATCAAATCTGGTTCATCTTCTATCATTTCCTCTATATCTACTTTTTCCAATTCATCTATGTCACTCTGAGTAAATATAGTAGGTTTATCAAAATTATGTACATCTAAATTATCTAAATCATCTATTTGACAAAAAATTGAATCTATATTACAAGGTGAATCTATATTACAGTCATTATCGATTTGGCAATGTTGAAACTCTTGTTGATTATTCAAAAAGTGATAGATTTTCTCATCTTCTGAGAAAATTTGCCAATATTTCACATTGTCTGGGACAATAGGCTTGTGTTTGATTTTATCAGTGTATTTTTGTAATGGTGATAATGGAAATTTACAACTGCTGGCGAAGGTTGCTAAACAATGGGCTTGTATGTTCTGTTTTCTAGGGATGATAGCAAACTTTGATTCTAACAAATCATCAAGCAATTCAAATGTTGTTTCTCTGTATCTTGCAAGTCTGGGATTGTGAACAGAGTATTTTGTGTTTATTTTCTTGATAACTAATTCAGAATCTCCCATGACCATTATTCTTTTCCCTCCCATTTTCCTAATAATTTTCAAACCTAATATTAAAGCCTTGTATTCAACCATGTTATTAGTGCATTTGAAATTTAATCTAAAGGCATGTCATTCAGAATGACTTGTTTCAATATTGGTAATCCATACACCTGCTCCAGCTCCTGATTTATTTACAGATCCATCAAAATCCAAATGCCATAAAGCCTCATGACCAATGTAATCATCCATTATTTTAAGTTTCTTATCAGTGATTTCAGTTTGGATATCATTTTGATCAGAGTTACTAAGAATAAATGAATCAAGATCATTAAGAGTTGAATAGATTGGATAATTGGTAGGTCTGTCAATAGTACTGATCATGAACTTCATTAATGTTTCTCTATAAAGATTTTTGGGTTGTCCAAATACCGAGATAGTGGCATAAGTCATGTCTAGTTGTAGATATCCCTGCAACTTTGCTCCCCATGAGCGAGAAAGAAGCATCCCATACTTTGGCGGGATATCAGCTACCAAAACATCCATGATCATGCTTTTACCAGGATATTGGACTAATTTTACACACAAATCTTTAATCAAACCTATGCATTGGACTTTCGATGAATCAAATGAAAACAGGTCCTTATATGGTCGGGTTATGTCTAGATTCAGGGTTTCCATTATAGCTCTGGGCATTAGGTTATGGGAATCTCCAGTATCTAGCATAGCATTGTGTAATATCTGATCATGTACAATGAGAATTAAGTAAAATGGAGGTACTGACCCATCAGAATGTTTACCATCTACATTTGGACCAAAGATTAATTCAAGTCTATCATCACTCATATTAATTGTATCCTCATTTTCATTTATATTCAATGCTTCAGAAATCATAGATCTATACAAGTCATTTTTAGCTAATTCAGATAAGGGAACAACTATCTTTAACTTGGATATTTCAGATTTCATCTTAAATGTTGACTGAGATTTGATGGCTTGAATTACTTCATATTTTGGAACTGTGGTTTGTGATGATTTTTCTTGTGTTTCAATAGTTTTACCTTTGGTTTGAGGTTTTCTTTTGTCTTCTGTTTGAGTTTCTTGGTTTCTGCTATCTTTAATTGTTTTTTTAGGAACAGTTTGAGTGTTAGCAAAAGATTTATTAGATTTGGGATTCTCGGCAGAAGATTTATGATTTAATGATTTTGGGTCAACTGGATTCTTTTTTGGTTCATTGACTGTTACTGAATTGGTGGTCTTTGTAGTATTAGCCTTTTGGGAATATTCGGAGGATTGAGCCACCTCATCATTAATATCTACAATATTTAAGCTTTGTTGCTTTTTAGAACTGGGTGGGTTCGAACTTTTTTTATTTTCTCTGGGAAGAATTTGCAACAAAAAAAAATTTGGGAGCCTCAGTCTTCTTTTTTTTTTGGTTTTGTTGGGTTGGAGCATTGTTCTTTATGGTAGGCTCATTGGTTTTCTTTCTCCTAAGGTTATATTGGCTGTGGATTTCATTGATTGCAAAATCATAACCTTGTTTATAATCGAAGGATTCACCAGATTCAATTGTGAACTGTTGCAGTTCAAAGAGTTCCTGGTCCTCCTGAGTGAGGAAAATTGTATTGTTTTCATCTATCCCCATAACTATGTTGATGTCTTCCTCCTCCTCAACATTGTTTTGTGAACTCTCTGCAAAGTTTTCTTGGAATGGGGGTCTTATGTTCTGATTAGGGGAAGGTTCTTTACCTTTCCCAGGATTCTTGTTTTTCCTGTAGTTGGGATTCCTGATTTGGGATTGATTCTCCCATTGTGGTTTCATTTTGATGTGATCTAGTCTCTCAACTACCTTTTCTAATGTTTTGGTAATAAAATCAAATTTTCCATCTAAGTGTGAAGCTTATTCTTTGATAGTAACCCTCCTCTCGTTTCTAATTCTGGCTTTCTTGGCAAGGATATTGATTTCTACACCTACAGCGTTTTGTTGCATTTGTTCTAGGGTATCTGAATCTCTTTCTCTAAGTTGGTGAGCCATGTCTACATCAAAAAAATCAGGGAATTTGAGTAGCACGAAATACGGAGTGGGTTTAAGGTATGCAGGAATAGCATTGTAAACATTGTTGTATCTGGTGCAAAAATCTTGGACAGACTCATTGGGGGCTCTCTTAACAGCATCAAACTTAGATAGTATTTGCATAGGATTCTTCTTATTTTCCCATTTATTTAGGAAAGCTCTATGGAATGCAGCTAGGTCTATTATACTACCAGTGTTAGCCACCTATAATAATTGTTATACCAAAAGGTGGCTAAGACTTTTTTGAGCCTCCAAGGAACAAATTTTATCACTAAAAATTGTTGGCTCTTAGAGACTCCTTATAGGCCTCATGTCTCTGTCCAAAATCCTCATTGTTGTTCCCATTAATTCTCCTGATTTCATGTAAGAAACTGTTGAAAAAACCATCGTTTTCCCCCTTGTCCCACTCATAACTAACCTTCATTTGCTTCCTCTTTCCTCCATATTATTTCCTCTAATTTTCATAATTTTCTCCTTCCATTCATGAAAATCCTCCTCACATGGTTTAAAACTTCTTTTTTAACTGTGTCGAGACCCCCAAATCCATTTAAAACCTTGAAATTTTTTCATAAAAAACAAGTTTTATTACTATGGACCTAAGCCCCTTGGGCTAAGTCCTAACCACTTCCCCCACATGCCCATGCGTCAAAAACAAAACGCCAAAGCCTTTTCGGCGTTTTCAAATCGCATCGCACGTATTCAAAGTGCGCATGTCTTTTTCCATCATTCAAAAGTTCCGATGCGATAGCCTTTTTGTGTTTAAAATCCCAAATCGCATCGCAAAAACTCAGCGCACCGTTTGTTTTGATGTCCTCCGAAGTTTCGATTGCGATTAAACCCTATCCTCCGATCACATCATTATTTTATACATATCCTATGGGCCCGCCTTGGCGCTTAAAACCTTATAATATTTCTTCCCCGATCACCCTTTTCCTTTGTAAAGTCGGAAAACCCACTTTTCCAAAGTTTTAACTTAAAAACTCTAAGTCACATGTTGACATATTTCAATGGGTTGATTAAAAAGACCCCATCGCACAATCGCAATCGAAGAATTCACAATGGGTTGATCGGAGAGACCCGCATCCAAAGTTCTGATGCGATTGGGTCTTATGTATTATAAACCCCACCCCTTTTATTTTCTTTCCATATAACTTTTCCCCGGGACCAAGTGTTAAGGATCCCGGGTGCTAATCGCATCGCAAATATTTCAAATGGGTTGATTGAAAGACCCGGTCCGAACTTCGATTGCTATTGGCCCTTGTTTCAAATACGCCCCGGGCATATTATCCTCCATATGATTAAAGGCCCCACAGTCGGGCGCCTATTCATTCTATGCACTTTTTTCGTCCCCGAAGCCGAAAAAACCTTTGTTTTGTTTCAAACCTTTGTTTTTTCATATATTACAAAGGTTTGCTCCCGGTTCATCTCTGCCATTGATCGACAGCCGATCAAACGGCCAGCGCTCCATCGCATCGCAAAGTTTAATCTCATGCGTTTTGTTTGCCCCTCCGATTGCGACTCCCCGATGCATTCTCCACCGTTGATCTGATCCTTAGATCCAATGGTCATCGTCTAATCGCTTCTGCCCTCCCGATCGCGCAATCGCATCGGAGATTTCTCATCGCACCCTTTTCCACCTCCCGCCGATTGCGATTCCCCGATTAGATCTGGACCGTCCACGTGTCCCGATCCAACGGCTACGCTCCTCTCCCGCCTTCTGAAGCAGTTTAACCTATTTTCGTAGGATTTCTTAACTATTTTTGTGTTTTGCAGATGCTTTTATGATTTCCCACTGTTTAACGAAGAAGGGCCGAAGGTTGGGAAAGACGTTTTCCACACCTTTGAACTATTAAAGGGAACCATTCCGCCGGGCTCTATTTTCATTGTTCGTCGATGCTCTATGGGGCATTGATGCCTTTAAAAGCCCTGCGCGGCTCTGCACATTGACAAGACACTGCATTTTAAAAGAAATTTAAAAGATTATCGCCGGAAGACAATACGTATGAATAGAAGATTGGTATTACGTATATGGGAATTAAGGACTAAGATGTCGATCAAAAGCCTAATCCCCGCAGTTAAAACACAAATTTGTGAGAAATTATAAGTAAGCTGACAAAAAGTAAAATACCGCCATCACTACATTCTTAGCGACCTGATTCCTTACCTACCACAGAGCCACTTGTTGCCTAAAACTTTTCAAACAGAGTAATGGGTTATTTCTTAAATAAATATCTACCTCCTTGTACTCGCCAAGAAGTTAATTCCGCCACAGAAACTAATATCCGCAAAGTTACTCCAAACATTATGCAGCCTTAGAAGTCAACAAAGCTCCCACCGAGCTTTAATCTTAATTTTAAAAACATTAATATAGACGAACGCCTGTAAACTTCTTCATCGAGCCCCTCAAAGGCCGAGAAGCCACTAAGTCTGTATTAATTGACCCTGGAGATCTTTTTTCAGGTCTCGCCTCCTCATTCTTCTATAAATACTTTTGTAGAAGATGAGAAGTTGTTGGTTGTTGGTTGATCACTAGTTGTAATATTGAAACTCTCTAAAATAAATACATAATCTGTTGAAGTTGAAGAAGAAACTGAAGTCTTGGAAGCTTTGATGATGTTGTTGCATGCTTGTTCCTGAGAAGGCTCTATCGTTGGATCCATGAGCTTGGATATTGGTGAAGTATTCGGAACTGTTTGATGTTTTCTCCTGTTTTCATTATGTTCCATAATATCTTAATACAGTAGGTTGAAGTTTTAGGCTAAGAAATGACTCCTGGAAGCACCTTAGACCTGTTCATCCTTCACTGTTTAAATGTTTTCTTCTGCTGAAGTATTTTATAGTCTTTAATCTATCTCTTTAGTCTTCATGCTCGTTTATTTCCTTAATAGTTCGAATAGTTGGTTTCAGCATGATTTATGGTTTTCCCTACTTGTCTGCTGCCTCTCAAAAACTGTTATTGAAGTCTCCCTTTGAAGTTTCTTGTTTATACCGAATCAAGGAGGTCAGTTATGATCTTGCCCTTTGTCCTTGCTTAAACAGTTGCCTTGAAGGTCTTTATAGTTGTAATCATAGATGTGTTAGGTGTTCCCTCTTCTATGACTGCAATTATCAGTGAATCTTTTATGTTTTCTAAGTCATTTGAAATAAAATCTGAGGAAATAGGGTGTTCCCCGAATCTTAGATTTCATTTTAAAAGTTGTTTTGGAATCATTTTTTGCTTAAAGGTGTGATTTTTAGAATTCATGGTTAGCCCTGTCATCGTAAATCTCTTTATTGTTCAAATTGTGTTTCCCAATTCCCTTTGTTGAGAATTAAACTTTCCTAAATCATTGATGTCCATCTCATTCCAAAAACCAAAGGATCCTCGGTGGGGCTGCTAGATTTGCTCTCCGATATCCAATTTTACCGATGAGTATAAAGACCCTTGACTCCATTGCCCAATGAACCAAATGTTTCTCCATTCTATATATTTTTCCTAGATCTTTCATTTTCTCACAGTCAACCCAACCAAACAAACAAACAAACACCGCACTTAATAACTAGTCTAAAATCCATATGCTACACACAAGATAAACCTTTGCAAACAAACATTTGAGAGATCCCTCTCCTCGATGACAAAGAGGACTAGATCCTGGAACTCTAAAGATTGGTTCTGATGTTTCCTTGTCTTTTGATTTTCCAAACTATCAAAACACGGGACACCAACATAATGGCGATCACGGTGGGACCTACTGAGAATATAGTGGTTTAAAAAACCTTCTTCAAATTTTTTAGGCCTAGTATAACATAAGTAACCTTCTTCAGGCACTACTTAACAAATGGTAATCATGATAAGACTTAATTGAATCAGTGACAAACTAAGTAACCCTTAGGATTCCCCTTAAACCTTATCAAACCTTGAAGGAACCAGTTACCAAGCCATAAGAGCAACTATGTTTGTTTGAACACCTTAGCTAAGTGTGAAATCAGACTTAGAACACTCTCTTAACCTATAAGACCAAAATAACTCAGAAAAACCCAGAAAAAATTTCAGTTTGGCTTCATAAAAAACCTGGTGGTGGACCATAAAACCTTTTACCTCCAAAAGAGCTAAAAATTTCCACCTGGCGACTCCACAATCCTAAAAAAAGACCTTAATACTCCACTGGGAAGATCCCAAGTCTTTATAAACATCATACAAATTCAGTTAGGAGACTTTAATATTAAGGTTTCCTTCTTCTGAAAAGATCAATTAGCCTCTTAAAGATTGTCATATTTGGTTAAAACTTTTCTTTTAAACTTGGTCTAAAAAACATAGCATAGTGGCTCCTAGAAAGATTCATACTAGAGCCCACCCTGACCCAAACCCACCAGAAGTAGTTGAAAACCCTGAAAGTATACTTAGGAAGTCCCCTAAGATTAAATTTTCAATTGTTTTCAGACCACCCTTGAGAGCAAATTCAGTCCCTGAAAATCTTGCAGCTCTACACCAATCACAAGTCGACTTAAGGAATCCTTTTAGAACTAGGTCGCTTGATGATATAATTCGGATAGACTCTGAGTCTTCACTTTCATCCCCAGAACAAAGTGAACAACCTGGTAGTAGAGAAACCACACCACCTGATTTACATTTCCTTCTAAATTTAGGTGTTTCTCATCCAAGGTCAGCTAAACAATCTATCCCCGGTACATCCACATCTATCCATCCAACATCCACTGTCCAAACCACTCCACTTCAACCCACTCCCCCTCTTGTGAATCCACCCCCACCACATATCATGGCAGCATGGTATGCTCCCCTAGTCCTTCCTGTACCGTTAACAAATCTCCCACGAGACTATCAGTCCAAAATTTCATTATATGATGCTAACAATGCTACAACTGCATCACAACATGTAGACAAAATGAATGACTACTTTGACAGAAATGAAATTGATGATGATTCTGTCAAGCTTAGGTTATTTTCTCAGAGCTTGGGGGGAGATGTAAGAAAATGGTTTAAAGTTTTAGCCCCCCATAGTATTAATGATCTCCAAGGCTTCCATCAAACGTTCTTAAACAAATGGGAAGTGAAGAAGAATCCTCTCCAAGTCCTTTCTGATTACAAAAATCTCCATAGAAACCCTGGGGAAAGTGTGCAAGATTATTGCACTAGATTTAATAGTGTGTATAATGCCCTTTCCCTAGAAATAAAACCTCCACAAGGCTCAGCTTTAAACAAGTTTCCTGAAGGGTTTGACTCTGACATGACCTATTCACTAAGAGAGAGAGATTTTGCAACTCTTGAAGATATGCAAAGAGGTTCTCTTTCTGTGGAAGTCAACTTAATGGAGAAGAGAGCAAGAATGAAAACCGAGAAGAGAGTGTCTTTCAGAGAAGATTCCACTCCTTCTACTTCAAGCTCAAAAATGGAGAGGATGTTGGAAGAAATGATGAAAGAGATGAGTATAATTAAGAAAGCACAAGCAAATAAAAACCAAGCTGCTCCTCGAAATAGAAATCAGAATTATAGAAGAGAAAATAATCAAGACAAACAGAACGAGAATGACCAACATATTAGACCTCCCTTCCAACAAAACTATGTGGATCAATATGAGTAAGATAGGGAGTTGGAAAGGATGGAAGAAGATCGTGTAAACTTGATTGGATCAGACAGTGGGGATGAGGTTTTCCTCACTAAGGAAGAACAAGGTTTCTTCTCTTATGATCAAAATACAAACACCTATGAAGATTCTGATGACTATAGATTTGGTTTTGAAAATGCAATCATGGAGGTACATAAACAGTATGACCTTAGGAGCAAGGGAAGTATAGATAATTCGAAAGAAAAAAACACTAGCACTGCTGTCAAGAAAAACACAGAAAACCAGCCCAAAAGGACAGCAGAAAAAACCAACATTTCAGCTAAAAAACCAGACTTAAACAAAGGCAAAGGTGTCCAGCCAAATGTTGAACAGAGTACCCCTAGCACTTCAGCTAGTGGTACTAATAAAACTATCCAAATTACCATTCCAAACAAGATTCAGAAAATCAAAGTTGCTGAAAAGAATTCAATTGAAAAAACAGATGTAAATACAAACAAGTCAATTATTCCTTTCAGCCTTGAGGGAGAAATTGCCAAAATAAAAATCACCATCCCCCTAGCTGAACTAGTAACCCAAGAGGTGTACAAAAACCAAGTTTTGAAAGCTTTGAACTTAGGAAGTGATATAGACACTTTAAACTTGACAGATGACAAACCTCAGTTGCTGTTTGGTCCAGAAGTTGAAGGAAAATATCAAGAAGGGGTTGTCCCTCCCTTCCATGTTAGCTTGAACATACATGAGAAAATCTTACACAACGCCATGTTAGATTCGAGAGCTTCGCACAATCTGATGCCCAAGATGGTAATGGAGAGCTTAGGCTTAGAGATTACTAAACCATACAAAGATTTGTATTCTTTCGACTCAAGCCGAGTCAAATGTTTGGGTTTAATCAAAGATTTGTGTGTTACTTTAGCTCAAATTATTTCTAAGAGTCTAGTTATGGATATAGTTGTAGCTGACATTCCCCCTAAGTATGGCATGCTCTTATCAAGATCTTGGGGAGCCAAACTTTAGAGAAGCCTTCAAATGGACATGTCTTATGCCACCATCCCTGTTTTTAACCAAAACAGGAGGCTATACAGGGAATCTCACATGAAGTACATGGTGAGCAACATAGACAAACCAAACAACTCTCCAATCTACTCCATTCAGTCAAGTTTAGATTCCTTTATCTTATGTAACTACGATGAAATTACCCAACAAGATAAAGAGATCGTAGACCCCATTGATTTACCAAAAGAATCAAATCCTCTCTCGAATCAACTTCAAAACATTGACACTCAACAGCAACAAGAAAAGGAAAATGAGTCAAACATAATTTGGACAGTAAACTTTGATGGATCCTGTAATAAAACAAGCATAGGTGTGGGCATATGAATCTAGAATACAAATCAGATTTTTTCATACAAATTGGATTTCCTGTGCACTAACAATATCGTTGAGTACGAAGCCCTCCTCCTAGGCTTACAATTACTTAAACAGCTACAAGCCCAGAAGATATCAATCTTAGGAGATTCTGAACTTATCATAAAACAAATCAAAGGAGAATACTCAGCCAGAAATCCAAGGCTTAGGGAATATCGGAACGCTGCCCTCGATTTATTGAAAACCTTTGAAAAATACGAACTTATTTTCATTCCTAGAGCGTTTAATCATTTGGAAAATGAACTTGCTTTCAATGCCAGTAACTGTCAAACACCTGAAATAAATGAACAGCTTACTGTAAAAGTAAAACACAGGCCTACTGTACCTCATAACGAAGATCACTGGCAGGTGTTTGACTCTGACAAACACATAGATGATTTCTTAAAATCAGAAAATGATTTTAGTATACCAATATCAGAAACTAGCCATAAGGAAAAAAAATTATATATCGAAGAAATCCCAGAAGCTGAAATAACACACTCTGCTAATATAAATCATTACGAGGTCCGTTTGAAGCAGAGTTAATTGACGATGTGGACCAAAAAGACCTGGAATTTTTAGAATGTAAAAATGATCAAATTCCAATAGGTCTCACGCCTTTAGAACACCTTTTCGATTTTAACGATGTAGCCAAAGAACCAAGGATGGAGCCTGTAGAAAAAAACGTAGAAGAACACAACATAGGCTCCCTAACAGAACCCAAGATGATTAAATTTTCCACCACTCTTCCAACTCACATAAAATCGCAATATATAGAGTTGTTCAAAGAGTTTAAAGATGTGTTTTCTTGGGCATACACAGATATGAAGTCTTATGATACCAGCATCATTCAGCACAAGATTCCCCTGAAGGAAAATCAAAAGCCTTTTAAACAAAAACTGAGGAGGATAAACCCACTTTTATTACCTTTAGTTAAGGCAGAGATCAAAAAGATGCATGCTGCTGGAATCATAATACCCATTAGATTTTCAGAATGGGTATCAAATTTAGTTTTTGTTAGAAATAAAACAGGGGAAATCAGACTCTGTATCGACTTCAGAAACTTAAACAGAGCATCCCTAAAAGACAACTACCCATTGCCGAAGATGGATCATATACTTCAGAAGGTAGTTGGGTCAAAAATGATATCACTCTTAGATGGGTTCTCGGGTTACAATTAGGTGTTGGTTCTCCCAAGTGATCAAATCAAAACTGCTTTTACCACACCTTGGGGCACCTTTATGTATGTCAAAATGCCTTTCGGGTTAATGAATGCAGGGGCCACTTTTCAAAGGGCCATGGACATAGCATTTTCTGAAGATATTGGCTATTTCATAATTATTTACCTTGACGACATAATCGTTTTTTCAAAAACTGATGAAGAACATCTGATTCACTTGAGAAAAGTTTTTGAAAAATGTAGGAAATTTGGCTTATCACTGAATCCCAAGAAGACACTCTTTGGTCTCCAAGAAGGTAAACTTATTGGCCACATAATTTCGGAAGAGGGAATAAAAATAGACCCTACAAGGATAGATGGCATATTACAGATCAGCCATCCAAGGAGCCTCAAAGAATTTCAATCTTTCATTGGAAAGATTAATTTTCTGAGGAGGTTTATCCCTAATCTTGCTGAGCTATTAAAAAACATTACAAACATGCTTAAGAAAGATGTCGGTGTAAAATGGACCTTACTAGCTAAGCAATCATTCAAACTGGTCAAACAAGCTCTTACTCAAGCACCAGTCCTGATTAGTCCAAATTTTACCAAAGACTTTTACATCTTTTCCTTTGCATCTGAGCATACAATAGCTGCAGTTTTACTTCAAAAGAATGATTTAGGGCAAGAACAACCAATATCTTTCTTTAGTAGGGCCTTAAGAGATGCTCCTCTCAAATATAACATCATGGAGAAGCAAGCCTTAGCATTAGTGAAAGCTTTAAATGACTTTAGGGTCTATATTCTACACTCTCACATAATTGATTTTGTTCCACATACTATTGTCAAGGACATTCTAAGTCAAGACCCTGATGGTAAAAGAGGAAAATGGATTGCAACTATTCTTGAATATGAATTAGAAATTAGGCCCACCAAACTAGTTAAAGGACAAGGATTAGCAAAACTTATGGCTGAGTCTAACTTCCAAGCACTAGACATGAATATGGTAGACGTGTTGGAATAAATAGAAGAATCTGATGCTCCTTTTATTGAAGAAACATTTCTAAATTCTCCTTGGTATGCTGAAATTATTTATGTGCTTTTGTATTTAAATGCCCCTCCTTCTTTGTCTAAAACTGAAGCTAGATTTCTAAAACAAAAAGCTTTGAGTTTTTTCATATTAGATGAAGTACTATATTGGAAAAATGATGTTGGAATTTTGCTTAAATTTTTACTTGAAGATGATGTAGGAAAAATCATGCATGAAATGCATGATGGAGAATGTGGAGGACACCTCTACTGGAAAGCCACAGCAAACAAAATTCTTAGATCTGGTTACTATTGGCCTACCCTTTTCCCAGACACTCAAAAGCTCGTCATATCTTGCCATAAATGTCAAATCTTTGATGGCAAGAGAAAACTACTTCCCTTACCTTTACATCCTATCAGAGTTGAGGCACCTTTTCAAAAATGGGGTTTAGACTTCATTGGGGAAATTCACCCATCCTCCTCAGCTCAGCATAAATGGATCCTCACAGCTACTGACTTATTTACCAAATGGATAGAAGCTATACCATCCAGGAATGCTAATGACTCTATCATTATCAAGTTTCTTGAAACAAACATCCTATCCAGATTTGGTTGTCCCAGAAAAATCATAACAGACAATGTTGTTGCTTTTAAATCTAAGAAGATGGTTGATTTCTGTCACAAATACCACATAACCTTGGGTCATTCCACTGCTTACTATCCCCAAGGGAACGGATTAGCTGAATCCTCCAACAAAAGCCTCATCAATATCATTAAAAAGCTGTTGGAGCAAAATCAGAAATCATGGCACATTAAACTGGTTCATGCCTTATGGGCTGATAGGTTGACCACAAAGAAATCCATAAACATGTCCCCCTATCAGTTAGTTTATGGCATGGATGCAGTCTTTCCAACCTCATTGGGAGTGCCAGTCATGAAACTCCTTCAAGAAGTGCAGATTGAAGACAATGATATGCAGAGAAGAATCAACCAGACAATCCATTTACAGCAAACCAGGGAGGAAGTCTATGAAACAACACAGTTAGTCCAAGAGAATATGAAGAAGAAATTTGATAAAAGGACTAAGGAAAACAATTTCCAAGTTGAAAATGTTATTCTTAAATGGGATTCAAGAAGAGAAGAGAAGGGAAAACATGGTAAGTTTGAGAACTTGTGGAAAGGGCCCTATATTATTCATGCTGAGAGGGGTCACAATACATTTTTCTTGAAAGAATTGAATGGAGAAGATCTGTATGGAGGTCTTGTCAATGGCAAGATGCTCAAGCATTACTTCTGCCAAGAATCTTAAGTTTCAAAGCATTTTATTTTTTCATTATAAATATCATAGTCTAACCATTGCATTTAAAAGAAAAACCAAAAATACAAAAACATACAAAAGAAAGAAAAGAGGGCGGATTGAGAAAACAAGAAAGGCACGGCCCCATGCCATAAATTCTGAAAGTGTGCAAGCTTAAAATTCCACTCCTCAAAACACACTTCTAGTTAGTCAAACTGTTTAATCTTGACTAATTAGCTTTAAATTTTCCTGCTGATAGGATAATGAAATTGATTTGCCAAACTGTTTAATCTTGGCTTATCAGTAGGTAGATTAGGATAGAAATTAAAGGTTCAAACATGATCAAAATCTGAACCTAAGTTTCCAAAAGAGAGATGACTCAAATCTGTTTCAAAATTCTGAGTCAAAACAGGGTTGTAAAAGAGTGAAGGGAGTGCTTGAATTTTCAAATCTTAAGCCTTCCAATTTTGATTTAATTTTCTGCAAAATAATTTCTATGTGCAGCTTGTTCTTATGCCATAGATCACAGCAAGTCAAACAGCTTAATCTTGACTTGGATGTTTTTTAAATTTCTGTTGTAGAATTTAGAGAATAAAATCTTATTGGACAGTTTAATCCCAAAAAGATAGTAGATTAGGTAGAGAATTATATGGATTCAACTATTTAATCTGAATCCATGGAGAAATAATAAGTAGAACTAGATTAGATTTTTTGCTTTCAAAAAGAATAAAATGTTGAAAGAGAGTTTGCCAATCCAAATGCACTCTAGAAAGAAAAAATGTTAGATCAGTAGGATTGGGTAGGTAGATAGCTTGTTGATGAAAAATCCATTGTTTTCCATGGCTGTTAGCATTTCCATAGCCAAAGAAGATCATTCAATCAAAGAAAGGAAGCCCAATGGATGAGGCAACTGATCAGCCTCCCAGAAAATGCAAGGTCTGAAATTCTTGATGCCTTCGAGAAGGCACCATCCCCAAGTGGAGCCACTGTTAGCCACCTATAATAATTGTTATACCAAAAGGTGGCTAAGAATTTTTTGAGCCTCCAAGGAACAAATTTTATCACTAAAAATTGTTGGCTCCTAGAGACTCCTTATAGGCCTCATGCCTCTGTCCAAAATCCTCGTTGCTATTCCCATTAATTCTGCTGATTTCATGTAAGAAACTGCTGAAAAACCATCATTTTTCCCCCTTCTTCCACTCATAAATAACCTTCATTTGCTTCCCCTTTTTTCCATATTATTTCCTCTACTTTTCATAAGTTTCTCCTTCCATTCATGAAAATCCTCCTTACATGGTTTAAAACTTCTTTTTGAACTGTGCCGAAACCCCCAAATCCATTTAAAACCTTGAAAATTTTTCATAAAAAACAAGTTTTATTACTATGGACCTAAGCCCCTTGGGCTAAGTCCTAAACCACTTCCCCCACATGCCCATGCATCAAAACCAAACGCCAAAGCCTTTCGGCGCTAATTGCATCGCACAGATTCAAAGTGCGCAAGTCTTTTGCCATCATTCAAAAGTTCCGATGCGATAGCCTTTTTGTGTTTAAAATCCCAAATCGCATCGCAAAAACTCAGCGCACCTTTTGTTTTGATGTCCTCCGAGATTCCAATTGCGATTAAACCCTATCCTCTAATCACATCATTATTTTATACATATCCTGTGGGCTCGCCTTGGCGCTTAAAACCTTATAAAATTTCTTCCCTGATCATCCTTTTCCTTTGTAAAGTCGGAAAACCCACTTTTCCAAAGTTTTAACTTAAAAACTCTAAGTCACATGTTGAAATATTTCAATGGGTTGATTAAGAAGACACGATCACGCAATCGCAATCAGAGAATTCACAATGGGTTGATCGTAGAGACCCGCATCCAAAGTTCCGATGCGATTGGGTCTTATGTATTATAAACCCCGCCCCTTTTGTTTTCTTTCCATATAAATTTTCCCCGGGACCAAGTGTTAAGGATCTCGGGTGCTAATCGCATCGCAAATATTTCAAATGGGTTGATTGAAAGACTCGGTCCGAACTCCGATTGCGATTGGCCCTTGTTTCAAATATGCCATGGGCATATTATCCTACATATAATTAAAGGCCCCACAGTCGGGCGCCTATTCATTCTATGCACTTTTTCCGCCCCGAAGCCGAAAAAACCTTTGTTTTCTTTCAAACCTTTGTTTTTTCATATATTATAAAGGTTTACTCCCGATTCATCTCTGTCGTTGATCGACAGCTGATCAAACGGCCAGCACTCCATCGCATCAGCGATTTCAATCGCATCGAAAAGTTCAATCGCATGCATTTTGTTTTCCCCTCCGATTGCGACTCCCCGATTCATTCTCCACCGTTGATCTGATCCTCGGATCCAACGGTCATCGTCTGATCGCTTCTGCCCTCCCGATCGCACAATCGTATCCGAGATTTCTCATCGCACCCTTTTCCACCTCCCACCGATTGCGATTCCCCGATTAGATCTGGACCGTCCACGTGTCTCGATCCAATGGCTACGCTCCTCTCCCGCCTTCTGAAGTAGTTTAACCTATTTTTGCAGGATTTCTTAACTATTTTTGTGTTTTCCAGATGTTTTTATGATTTCCCACTGTTTAACAAAGAAGGGAGGAAGGTCGGGAAAGACGTTTTCCACACCTTTGAACTATTAAAGGGAACCATTCCGCCGAGCTCTATTTTCATTGTTCGTCGATGCTCTATGGGGCATTGATGCCTTTAAAAGCCCTGCGCGGCTCTGCGCATTGACAAGACACTGCACTTTAAACGCAATTTAAAAGATTATCAGTTTTGAAGACACAGCACAGAAGAATAGAAGATTGAAGACAGATATGGGAATTACGACTAAGAATGCTTATCAAAAGCCTAATCCCCAGAGTTAAAACACAGTCAGGAGAAATTATAAGTGTTTGACAGGCAGAAAAGACCACCACCGCTGCATTCTGAGGCGAATTGATTCCTCAGCTACCACAGAGCCACCTGTTGCCTCAAACCTTTCAAACAGAGGCCGAAGTTATTGCTTAAAGAAATATCTGCCTCCAGCCCTGCCAAGAAGTTAATTCTGCTACAGGAAACTAATATCTGCAGAGTTACTCCAAACATTATGCAGAGCCTCAAAGTCAACAAAGCTCCCATCGAGCTTTGATATTAATTGTAAAACAGTTAATATAGAGAAACACCTGTAAACTTCTTCATCGAGCCCCTCAAAAGGCCAAGAAGTCCTGAATCTGTATTAATTACCTTAGGAGGTCTTTTATCAGATCTCACCTCCTCATCCTTCTATAAATACTTCTGTAGAAGATGAGAAGTTGTTGGTTGGTTGGTTGTTGGTTGATCACTAGTTTTAATATTGAAACTCTCTGAAATAATACATAGTCTGTTGAACTTGAAGAAGGAATTGAAGTCTTGGAAGCCCTGATGATGTTGTTGCATGCTTGTGACTGAGAAGGCTCTATCATTGGATCCATGAGCTTGGTTGTTGGTGAAGTATTCTGAACTGTTTAATGTTTTTCCCCTGTTTTCATTATGTTCCATCATAACTTCTTACTACAGTAGGTTGAAATTTTTAGGCTAAGAAATGACTCCTGGAAGCACCTTAGACCTGTTCATCCTTCACTGTTTTATTTTTTCTTCTGCTGAAGTATTTTAGAGTCTTTAATCTCTCTCTTTAGTCTTCATGCTCATGTATTTCCTTAATAGTTTGAATAGTTGGTTTCAGCATGATTTATGGTTTTCCCTGCTTGTCTGCTGCCACTTAAAAACTGTTATTGAAGTCTCCCTTTGAAGTTTCTTGTTTACAATGAATCAAGGAGGTCTGTTCTGATCTTGCCCTTTTTCCTTGCTTAAATAGTTGCCTTGAAGGTATTTATAGTATTAATCATAGATGTGTTAGGTGTTCCCTCTTCTATGACCGCAATTATCAGTGAATCTTTTATGTTTTCTAAGTCATTTGAAATAAAATCTTTGAGGAAATAGGGTGTTCCCCGAATCTTAGATTTCATTTTAAAAGTTGTTTTGGAATCATTTTTTTCTTAAAGGTGTGATTTGTAGAATTCATGGTTAGCCCTGTCTATCAAAAATCTCTTTATTGTTCAAATTGTGTTTCCCAATTCCCTTTGTTGAGAATTAAACTTCTCTTTCCGAATCATTGATGTCCATCTCATTCCAAAAACCAAAGGATCCTGTGGCCAAGTTAGATTTTCCCTCTGATATCCTATATCCATTGATGAGTATGTTATGACCTCTTTTTGACTCCATTTCCCAATGAACCAGATTTTTCTCCATTCTATATATCTTTCCTAGATCTTTCATTTTCTGCTATGTCAACCCAACCAAACAAACAAAAAAACACCTACACTTAATAACTAGTCTAAAATCCATATGTTAAGCACACAAGATAAACCTTTGCAAAAAAACATTTGAGAGATCCCTCTCTGAGAATAGGAGGACTAGATCCTGGAACTCTAAAGATTGGTTCTGATGTTGCCTTGTCTTTTGATTTGCCAAACTATCAAAACACGGGACACCAACAACCAACACCTAAACTTCTAAACCATGTTTTTACTTCTCCAATTAAGCTTTGTGCAAACAACCTCATTTGCATATCAGATTCATCTATCTCATAAATTTCCCAAAAATCATTCATTCTGGTGATATGTTGTTGTTCAGTAATTTGTGAAAGATTATCAAACAATGGGATATCTTTTTGATAATTTTGGGGCATGTCATGGAGATTTTGAGGTAAAACCAAGGGAGCATATATGGCTGCCATGGCTTGAATTTTTTCTAAACTGGGAGGTACATTAGTAGTGGAAGGGATAGTGCTAGTTACAACAATGGATGTACTTGAAGAGCTTGGTAAAGGGGATGAAAAAGAAATATTATGGCTAGCGCTTATAGTGGTGGTGGTAGTGGATTTATGGAATGATGGATATATTACTTTAGGTTGCAAGGGAAACTCTGGGATAAATGGATCTGTTGATGAACTAGCGGTGGATTGAGGATATGATGAATATATGATCCTATGGTGCAGAGGCAACTCAAGGATTATAGGCTCTTGAGGTGAACTGATAGTAGAATCTGTAAATGAGGTAGCAGCATACAGAGTAGAATCTGATGCTGGAAAGACTGTGGTGTATAGTTGGGAAACTGGAGGTTTTAATTGAGACAAAAAATTGGCTAACTTAACAGCTTCTTCAATGTCTTTAATTTTTGTGACATTTACCCTTTTTATTGGATTTTTACTTTCAGTTTGGTCTGATTTAGTAGGAACTGAAATAATTTTGTGTTTTTCACTCACATAAGAAGGAAAAATAGGATCTAAAACAACTTCCTTTAAAACGGTTTCAGATTTGGTTCTAAATAGTGATTTTTCAAACTTCAAATCAAATTCAATATCTAATAAAATTACTAATTCTTTGGGCAAAGAATCAGCTCTTTTCAGGGGTACTTCAGTTTCTGAACTAACAATTTGTTTTTTCTTTTTTCCTATCTGGTCTGAATTGTCTACTATATCTGGAAGATTGGGATCAGGGTTGGATCTAGTGTAATAGACTTTCTTGCGAGCCAGAATGTTTATTGGGTAGATACCCACAACCTTTAAACTTAATCTTAAAGTAGAAAAGATATAATTTAAAATATTCCTTCAAGATCAAACTTTAAACTAGAGAGTGGTTAGTTCCCCTGTATGGTCGCCAGTATGTTATCACCCTAGTAATTCTTAGGTCGTGGGATTTTGGTTTATAGTTAAAGAAAACTAGGGGTAACCAAGAACCTCTTTTAGGATTCAGGATCTAGCCTTCCTGAGTTCCAGAGAGGGATCTCTCCTTAAGATTTAGCTTTGTTTAGTAATGGATTTTAGGCTAGCTATGAGTGGACAATTTGGTTTGATTTTTGGAATGTTGGTAGGAATAAAGGATTACAAGGGAAACCATAGAAATATCTACCTAACCATTGGGAAATGGGGTCAAATTTTTAGCTAACAAGACTTGAAAACCAAAGTCAAAAGATGCAAATATGCTAAGGGCAAGTTAGATAAATTTTAGAGTGTTTGAAAGGGTAATTTGATGAAGTGATTTGATTCTGGACTAAGGGAAATTAAGAATCCTTAGATCACAGAAAGGAAGAGGGAAAGGTGAGTTCAAACAAAACTAAATAGCATTTAAAAATTCTCTAGTCTGGAAATCAGCAGAAAACATAAATAATGACAACTAGTAAATACAAAGAGCTTTTTAACACTGGTTCTGTAATAACTTTCCTAGTTTATCATTTAAGAAGGAAAATACATATGATATATGAATGAAACTTAAAGAAATACACAATGAAAACATGAAAATATTGTACTCATCTGTGTATCTCATGAATCCTTAACTATGATGTCTTTTGCTTCAGTCTCTAGCTTGCTACTTCAATTTAACTCACAAAAAATCTCAATGTTTCAACAAAATAAGTCTATAGTAATCTTCAGATTTTATTCCACCCTGAATACTTCGAAAGATGAAGTATTTATACAATTGAATTACATACAAAATATCTCAAAGTTTGAGATAATGTCTCAAGAAAAAATAGGAATTATAACATAAGAAGAGGGACAACAACAAAACAATATGCAAGTTGTCCTCTTTTACAAGGAAAAATAGAACTGTTTATCTTAATCAAACTGATTTTTAGATTAGCTGGAAGCGTTGCTGGCAATTTAGAAATTATCTCGTGGAAGATGACTTGTAGGATACTCTTCCTTTTCACCTTCTGTTCTGATACTCTTTATCTCTACTTTTCATTGTTTCACTGTTGTAATTGAAAAATAACTAGCAGTAACAATTTGCTTTTACTGATACTCTTTGACCACTGATACACTTTAACCAGTGATTTTCATCTTGATATATTTTAACTGCAAACTTTCATAGTAAATCAGTGAATTCTTGCCATTGCTCTACGATGGGAATTTTCATGCTCTTTAACTTCCTGTAACTTTCATCTGCTTCTGTATATTTTGCAAAATTGGGCTTAACCACAAAAATATGCTTGATCTCATTTTGTAAAAAGAATAAGTTTTCAAAATATTCCAAAATGATTTTACCAGTAGGGGACCCTTGAGGTAAAGGTTTATTGATCTGCTCTTTAGCAAATTCCCTGATTTTGTTGTCATAATTTTTTTATGGCATTAACTTCTCATTTAATGCATGAATATCTGGTAAACTTGTTTGTGACAATACTGTATATTTGGCCTCAAATCTGGTGATAGCCAAGTTCATATCTTTGCACCTGTCCTCCAAATTATTCATGATGTTTCTTTTATTCAAGACCTTTTTGATTTGGAGTATACTTTCAGTTTTGTCCTGAATTTTTAACTCTTCAAGTTCTTCTCTGTGTTTACTATTCAAAAATGTGATAAGCCTTAAGGCTTGAGCAGGCTTATCAGCCAGTTCTTCTTTGGTCTTCTGTATTTCTATCTGTGCTACTTTAAGTAACTCTTTTTGTTCATAAATTATCTAGATTGAGGGCCATTGCGAATGTATGCTTTGAATGATGTTATTCCATAGATAATTCTTAATGTAGGATACTTGCTCAGTGAGATTTACTTGTTGTTGAAGAATCTTAACCTATTCCTGCAATCTATTAGCCCTCTGTTCATGTCCTTTTGAAGTGATTAAGGCATCTTTGTTGAATGTTTCCAGATTTCTGATGGTGCCTTTTAAAATGATTATCTCTTTATCTTTTATGGACATATCTTCCATAGCTTTGACTATGGCAGTTGTTTCTCTTGTTGGATCTTCCTATGATGTTGATGAAGAAGTGGAAGAGATGTCTTTAGAAGTAATTGACACTGCAGTTTCCAATACTCCTTTCGGTGCCAAATGTTCTGCCAATGTTGAGGGAATAGTTGTACTTACAGTTGGAATAACTGTAAGAATGGAAACTTGCTGAGTTTTCTTTAAATTTTCGTTTTCTTGCATAAGAGCTTCTATCTGAGTTTCCATATTTTTTATCTAGGCTGTCATTTTCAAAACAAGTTGCATATTTTCCTCTTTCTCTGTCTTTTCCTGAAGAACTTCATTTGTTTGAGGGTGCTCACTCTGTGGTAATTTGAGCTGCTTTCTTAAGGCTATAATATCATCATTCTTCTGTCTTATTAACTTCTTAGCAGCTTCAGTATTAGAAGGATCTGCTCCAAACTCAATTACCAAATCTTCTAAGGATTTTATTCTCAAATCCTTGGCATGTAAAGATGCTTTATCCAACTTCATTTGAGTTTGCAAGTTGGATACAGTCTTTTGGAGCATAGTGGCACTCATTGCTTTGCTTAATACTTTTGAATATAACATTTCTGATGCACTTCTGTGAAATTCTATCTGATCTAGCTCATGAATAGTATCAGCATTTATTGCAAATTATGTCTTTTTGTAGTCTGAAGTTGATTTTGGATGTGCTATCACTAGTTGAATAAAAGACATGATCATTTGGTTGGTTGAGTCATCAAATGCAGTTAATAATATGTCCTTATTTCCTGGTTTTTCCTTCAGAATTTTAGAATAAACTTCATTTTTTATTTCCTCATTTTTCTCTTTGATTAGCTTGAACCTCTTCTGAATATCAGAATCAGTTTCTTCAGTTTTTTTAGAAGAAGAAGAGGGAGCTTTGTATCCATTTCCATTTTACTATCTCCTTACCTTTACCCTGTCTTTGTACCTGTTCACTTTGAATCTCTCTAAGTGTCTCATTCACAATGATGGTGGCTTCATCATCTATCTGCTTTTGATTAGTGTCATCAACATCTATGATTTCTTCTGTTTCTAATGTATTAATTTTGGCCTTTTTGTTGTATACTGATTTGAACTTGTTTTCAATGATTGTTTTGGCTAAATATCATTCTTCCTTCCTTGGTATTTTGTTTGGTACTTCTGTTGGCTGGTCAACTGTAACCCCCTGTGTACTGTTCAAATTGTCTGCCTGCTTATTCTGATCATCATCAATTAAGGTATTGGCCACCCATTCCAACTGATTGGCATATTTCTCAATTATTTGATTTGATTCATGGAGAAATGGGGGCAATTTGCTTTTAATTCTGAGATTGCTTATAATACCCTGAGGGTCATAGATCTAATAAAAACTTTCCTGAAACTTGAATATTGATAGCTTGCTGGATACTTCCTTTAAGGCATCTCTATTGTTTACAATGAAAGAGCCAATTTTACTTCTTAATTTAAATTATGCCTTCTTTTTAGATGCTATGAAATTTACTGCATCAGCAATCAAAATCTGCCTTATGTACTCTAGAGAAAAAATCTTGTTGGTCAAAAACTTTGGCAATTTGTATGGGGCCAAGATTGCACCATGTAATCTAATCTCAATGTGATTTTTGTATAAATACCAATCACCCACTTTACAGTTCTCAGACAACTGTAAAATTCTTTTTATATCTTCATTTATTCTTGGTGGTTCTGCTTTATCCAACAAACTGATAGCAGGTATGATAAATAGGTCATTGAAATCACTGTAACTGTACTCACTGCTATTCTTTCTCATAAGAAAGGTCCAAAATATTACTGACAGTGGCTTTCCTTCCATATCCATCTTTTGTGTTGCAAAGGGAAAATTATTTTCTTGAAAGAACAAGAAGAGATGTAACAGATATGAAATATATCTGAACACTCCTTCGTCAGGCAATTTTATCAGCTGATAATGAATATTGTCGGCAATAAATTTAGAAAAGTCAAAAATCAACTATGGCTACTATCCAGGAGACAAAGTGGAGAGGAAACCTAAGAAAGAGGCATCTGTGAATTCATCATTAACATAACCCAAAATAAATGACTACGTGGAAATGACTTGTCTGGAGCCTTCCAGAAAATCAAAGGTATCATAAGGAGGATTCACCTTAGGAAGATCGACATGATTGGGCATGAAGTTCTGGAGAATTTGGAACTTCCTAGGGAAATCTAGGTCTAAATACATCTAGGTCAAGTCTTCAATTGACAATGACACTGCTTTGGGATTATGGCTTAACTGGAGCATGTCATTGATTGATTCAGCAGTTATAAAAAATAAGACTTCACTATCTTTGTTGACCATGCACTTTTGATCAGGAATATAATGCATTTGACACAACCTTATGAAATCCTAAGCAGGATGGGTGATGGGAACCACATACTTGGGAAAATTGGACTCCCATACAGGTATATCATTGGCCACCTTCTTTTCAAATTTTTCTAGAAACCAATTATGTACTTCTAGAAGATCAAATTCAAGGGTGGCATATGCAATTCTGTAATCTAATTCAATCAAAGGATTGCTTTCTTCAGTGGTGACAGGAGGTTGTAATGGTCTAACCACTTCAGTAGAATCAGCAGTTAAAACAGGAGTAGATTTATCAATTTTGGGAGGTTTGGGATTTGGAAGCTTCCTGGAGGCAGACTTCTGGGATTTAGGACCTCCAGTTTTGGGGGTTACTTGTTTTTTGGTCATTTTAAATGAACAGAGCAAGATTAAATAGTTTGCTAAGTTATTTTTCGGATACCTTTGACAATTGAAGAAATTTTCTAGCAATTTTAGACTCTGGGTAGGGTTTTAAGGTGATAGAAGAGGTAGATTGTATGCAAAAGGTCTTCGAGATCAAATTCAGCAATGAAAATGATCTTGGAATGGCTAAAAACCTACCAAAATGGAAAATGTAGATTCTGGAGAAATTTTGACAGGGTTTCCCCTGTATTTTGAAGGTTTCTAAACTTCCCAGATGGCTACTTCAACTTATTTTAGGCAATGGCAGTTTAATAGATGAATTCTCCTTTGAAAATGAAGTATTTTGCAGGTTGAATAGCGAAAAATACATGTAAATGGTATAATTTGCGGTTGATGAAGTTGCAGTTGCGTCACAGTCTTCAATTCAGGTAAATTGGGCTATCAGAGATTATGGAATTCTCTGTGAGTGAATTTCAGAGAACAATGGTTGTTAAAATGGATACTGGTTCGCAAGTGGCTTCAAAAATGAGGAAAAAAGGCTCTGCAAAGTTTCTCAAAGGTTTACTGGCGCAAATAGCTAAAATGTGATGAAAAACGGTTAAGTTTTAATGCATTAAACCTTAGTCTAATCACCTGTCAATTACATTTATTGCAGAAATGGCGGGAGTGGTTTATGCACTTGAAGGAGAAACCAGAAATGGTTTTTGCATTATATTTGAGTAGTAAGTGGTTTTTCCCTTTTGGAATGTGATCTAATGAAAGGAGGACACGTAGCAGGCGGAGGTTTATCAAAACTACTTTTTTCACAAAACTTTTTGGCAACTTCATTCGATTACTTTAAAAATGTGAAAATGAATGTGCATCGTCCGATCTAGCGGAGCGGAGCGAACGGTCAAGATTTAAATGAAAGTTGTGGGGAAAGCACAGTGGGGCCAGGGTTTTAACCTGTACCGTTGATTTGACAAAGGGAGATCAACGGCTAAAATATGATTCGATAGGAAATGGTGGGGCAAGGAGGAATTTATCGGATTTGTTTCTGACCATCGGATTAAAAAGGAGAGGGATGATCGGAAGGTTAGGATTAATTCCGATGGTGCTGAGGGATTTGTGAAGATCAATATATAAATGGATTTTATATAATGGAGTAAAGTGGTCGGGAGGTATGAAAAAGGGGCTTTACCCAAGGTTACAACTGTGGTGATGGATATATATCGGGAAAGTATAAAAGGTTAAGGTTTTAACCTTGGGTTTAAGTGTAATCGGGGAAAGGGATGTATAAACAGGGGATGATTTCATTTGAAGTTTAGTTTAAATTAAACTTCAGGAATTATATTTTTTGTTTTAAACACATAAAAACATGTTTAAATACTTTTTGAATATTTTATTATATAGTTAATTAAATCATGTTGATTTAATAACCATAGAAGGCGGGATATTTATATAATGATATTATTAGCCAAAGGGGGTATAATGTGGGTTTTATTTACACATGTGGGGATAAATAACTTTGGCTAAAGTTATATTGATGGGTTTTTTGGGGTTATTTTATAAAAGGGAATTATATAATATAGGAAAAGGTTATTTTCTAAGGAGTTATTAAATAAGCCAAAGTTAATATGACAAGGGGACAATGTATACTCAAAATACATAAATATGACTAAGAAAAGTGAAGTTTAAAGGCAAACTTGTAATTATAATAACCTCATCACTTAAACTTAGGATAAAATGTAAATTTTGAGGGTTTTATGATTTCATGTGATGTGGGAAGTTAATCAAATGGGAATTAGAGTGTCTTTAAGTAAAAATAAGGTTTTTACTTAGGATTATTTAGGGAGATGAATGCATGAATGAAAAATGATGTGATTTTAGGGATTAATATAGACATTTAACACTTTCAACTGATCAGCCATAGAGCCTTGGGTCTGGTCCCAACAGAAGTCAAGGAAATGCCTTGAGCCTTTCTGATTGATAGTTTAGAATGATAAATGGCTATGGGGAAGGAAAGTTAGTTATTTGCAGCCCTGTTGAATAATATTTACAATGATTCTTCTCACCTTCTTCTACCTACCCAATTTTAACCGCTAACATTTTTTCTTCCATTTTGATGAGGTGCATTTGTGCTAGCAACCTTTACAACATTTATTCTTTCAAAAAGCAATAAAACTATCTAATTCTACACTTATTTCACCCATGAATCCAGATTAAACTGTTGGATTAACGTATTCTCTACCTAACTACTGAATTTTTCATGGTAAAATTGTATGACAATTCATTATTCTCTATCTACAACATTTGAAATTGAAAGGTGATAAGTCAAGATTAAATTTTTCAACTCATCACAGATTATGGCATTTATTGACACTCTGCCATAATCAACTGCAAAAAGTAGTGGCATTTATACTTGCACACTTTCATGTTTTATTCATCTTTTTCTTTGGGGTATCTTATTTTTTCTAAGTCCTTTGATTTTTCTTTTAGGACTTTTACCCTCTTTTTGCTTTTTTTTTTATTTTATTTTTTATTTTTACAAAATATGGGAATACAACTTGCAGAAGGCAAAGTATGTACATATTTACAAGACTATCATCAGTCAAGTCAAAATTATGAATCCTATATTTATAGGTTGCTAACAGACCCTTTATTCGTTGTGTTAATTTGGAGCCTAAGTTTTCTTGAGTGTCGATGATGATTGGCTGTGGAAAAAATTCAAGCGATGTAAATATTATTGTACTTTTGTGATTCATTTTGTTTTGGATGTGTTGCTCTTACATGGCACTATTGAGTTGCATGTGTTCTTCATGGCATTCTTGTGGTGTTGGAGGTCAACGAGTGGGGGGACAAGTAAATTTTTATAATTATAGCATTGCCAATATATAGTAAGGAAGATTATTGCTATCAAATAGTTTTGTTCATTTATGATGAGCATAAATTTATTTGAAGTATAAATTTTTTTATATTTAAATATTTTTTAGAGTGCAAAATATAATATGTTATGTTTTATTGTTTAAATTTTGTTTTTAATGTTAAATAAAAAATATATGAGACTTGTACGTTTCGTGGCAAAATTTTTGAACTCGTGATAGTGAAAACACTTGTTGTTGGGTTTTTTGCGCTGCGCTGCGAACGTGACAAAGCTACGTCGCCATCGCTCTTGGCTCTCTGGGTTCAGCTCCAATGGAGGCCGGCGGGGGTGATGAACCTGCCCCTCCCTTGCTCGAACTGATAGCATTCAAGAAGCTCATCGCTGGTTCTCACAAAAGACCAATATCTGAGGCACAACAAAAGTTCGTTAAAAATCTGGATTGCATCCAAATCGTTGAACTGCCAATAGCAGAGACTTTCAGATTCGCAGTCAATCTAGCAGATAGAGGGCTCATTGGACAATTTATTGGGCTCTGTCTCTCTCCCAAATCTGTTGTAGCTTGGGTGTAGAGAAATTGGACGCCGCTTGTTTCTGAAGGAATCAAGAGCCATTTTGTTGGAAAAGGATTCTATGTGTTCGTGTTTGAAAGCTCGGACGATAAAAACCTCATTTTCAGAAACGGTCCTTACTTCATGGGGCCTCAGGGTTTATACTTAAACAAATGGACCCCTGACTTTGACCCAGCCCAGGACGTTTCGTCTATTGTTCCAGTCTAGGTCCATCTACCTCATCTCCCACTACATTTCTGGAATCAAAAATCTCTACAGGCTATCGGCAACTCGCTTGGAAGGTATATCGATCAAGCTGTTCGAAAATACCAATACTCCTGCACAAGGATCTATGTGGAGGTTGATCTGGAGGAAGGGTTACCAGAGGCAATCAAAATTACAGCAGCTGAATGGTCGCACTTCCAAGAGCTAGATTATGAGCAGTTACCCTTCAAATGCCGACATTTTCACGGCTATGGTCACTTCGCAAGACACTGCAAAAAAAAGGAAGGAGAGGAGAGCGAGAACGCGAAAGCAAAACAATGAACCACAGTGCAGAAAGCAGGGACAGCAAAACCCAAAACCAAAATAATTCCAAAAGGAAATAACTTTGAAACAAAGGGGCAAGAACAAAAAGATGGGACCTCCATCCCCACCTTGAAATCAAAAGATCAAAATGCAGAGTCTAGCAAGGCCATAGAAACTCCAGAAGCAAACAGGAACAGCATCCTCACCTCGAAATCAGGAGATCAAAATGAAGAGTCCAACAAGGGCATAGAAACTCCAGAAGCAAACAGGAATAGCGGCAATCAATCAAGATCCTCCCCTATCGGGAAAGGAGGAGAAGAGCAAGGGCAAACCCCCGAAGTAGCTCCCTCTCCCTCATACGTCGATGTAGCAAGAAATAAAGTGTATGCATCACCAAGCTCCTCGAAGGACAAGATCATAGAAAGGCCTACCAAAAGAGCAGGAAGAAAGTCTCACAGAGAAGTGAGGGAGGAAGAAGCGGAAAGACAAAAGACTCAAGGAAGCCAACCCACTATAGAAATTTCAATTAGCAGAAACACAAGGACAAGGCCGCCAAAAGGAGGAGGCCCAACTTCCCCGAATAGTAAGTAATGAGAATAGTCTCTTGGAATTGCAGAGGGCTCAGGAATCCTATGAAAATAGAAGCGGTCAAAGATCTTATGAAAGCGGAACCTGCAGACATCCTAATGCTCCAAGAGACAAAAATTGAAGGGGAAGCCCTTATTGAGTTCAGCAAAAAGAAATGGCAGAAGAACACAGGAAAAGAAATAAGCGTAAGAGGCTCCTCGGGTGGAATAGCAACCATGTGGAAGGAAGATCACTTCAGGCTCGTCAATTCACACAACACACAACACTGGTGTTTCACTGAGTTGAAGCATATATCAAGTAAGTTAACCATTGCACTATCCAATTTATATGTACCGGTATTGTATTCTAAAAATAAAGACTGTTGGAAAACATTAAATGATTTTTTGCAACTAAATTCTCCAAACAATATAATCATAGCTGGAGATCTAAATCTAGTAATGAATGAAAAAGAAAAGAGAGGCGGCAGGAACAGCAAGGATCAGATGATCCAGGTAGTAGAAGCCATGATACAACAATGGGATCTATTGGACTTTAAACCAAGAAAAAGGCTCTATACCTGGACAAATAACAGGACAGGGGAAGACCATATATCCACTAGACTGGACAGGTTCTTGGTCCAAAGCACAATGTTGTTGGAACGGAAGCTCATCTCATCAGCCATCCTTCCAAAGCTCAATTCGGATCATAAGCCCATCCGGCTATTGCTTGAGGAGGAAGATAATTTGGGGCCAATCCCATTCATATTTATCCCTCTGTGGAATGGAAAGAGCGGATTTGAAGAGACGGTCCGAATAGCATGGAACACCACAGTTAATGGCTCTCCCAATTATGTATGGGAACAAAAATTAAAATTAACAAAAAAGGCACTCAAGGAATGGAGTAAACTTCCAACAAATACACCCAAAGACCAAAGAATCGAGGTAGTGCAACATTTGGAAATACTGCAAAGTGCAATGGACACAATTGATATAAACCAAACAGAATTAGAAAAGGAGAAAGTTGCCCAATGCAAAACATTCCTCTCCTTAAGAAATGAAGAAGAGTATTGGAGACTAAAGTCCCGAAGTCTTTGGCTAGAAGCTGGAGATAGGGACACATCATACTTTCATCGACAATGTAGATCTAGACTCTCCAGGAATCACATCTCAGAGATCACTTCCTCTGATGGGAGACTTTGCAAAGGAATAGAACAGATTAAATCTGTTGCAGTATTACATTTCCATCATCTTTACAGCAAAGAGAAAGAGGACTGTGAAGAAGATAAAAAGGAATTCCTAAAGAACATTCCGGCATTGGTCACCACAGAGGACAATACAGCATTATTGAAGCAAACAAATGAAGAAGAAATCAGCAATATAATTTGGTCCATGAATCCAGACAAAGCCCCTGGGCCAGATGGGTTCACTATTCACTTCTACAGGATATGCTGGGATATAATAAAAACAGATCTAATTAGAATGATAAAAGTATTCTTGAAGAAAGAAAAAATGGGGGGTAGCACCAGCTCAACCTTCCTCTCTTTAATCCCGAAAGAGACAAACCCCTCCTCCTTTGATAGGTTCAGACCAATCTCTTTGTGCAAAACCTCATATAAAATATTGCAAAACTTCTTGCAAATAGAATAAAGCCACTGCTGAGCAAACTCATATCAGATTTGCAAGGGGGTTTCGTCAATGGGAGACATATCCTGGACAATGTAATCCAAGTCCAGGAAGTCATGCATTCCAGCAATCTCAAAAAAGAGAAAGGTATGTTGATCAAGCTAGACATGGCTAATGCCTTCGACAGAGTCAAGTTGTCCTATCTATATCAAGTTCTAATCTCCTTTGGATTTGATCAAGAGTTTGTTAATATGATTCAAGCATGCATCAGTAGTCCATGGATTGCACCTTTGGTAAATGGGAGGCCAGCTGATTTCTTCCAAGCCACGAGGGGGTTGAGACAAGCACGTCCTCTTTCTCCTTTCCTCTACATCTTAATGCAAGACACGTTGAGCAAAAATATAGAGCTTGATATGATAACAGGAACAGCCCCAGGTTTAAAAATAACAAAGGACCTTAAAGCAATAAACCATGCATTGTTCGCATATGACTCCCTCATGCTGGGTGGAGCTTCATCTAGAATAGGATCTGCTTTCAAAAATACTCTTCATGCATATTTTAAAGCATCTGGAGCTCTAATCAGTGAAATGAAAAGTGAAATTTATAACTGGAATACAGAGGAGGAAGAAACTCAAAACATAGCAAAAAACTTGGGGTTTAATGGATACGCAAAATGGGAAAAAATCAACTATCTTGGACTGCCACTAACCCTGGGCACAAACAGAGTCAATCTGTGGGAAGGATTAATTACAAAAATCAGAGGTAAAATCATTGCATGGGGTGGTCAATGGCTAACTCATGGAGGAAAATTAACCCTTATAAAATCAGTGTTGTCATCTATGCCAATTTATCAAGCGTCATACCTGATGGCTCCCAAGTCGATTTCAGGATAGATTAATAAAATCATTAGGGATTTTCTGTGGCAAGGAGGCAAAGGAAATCAGAGGAAATTTCATCTGGTGAAATGGGAGATAGCAAAGCAAACTTTGAAGGAAGGAGGCCTTCAAATTCGAGATCCGGACTCTGCCAACGTATCTCTGGGATGCAAAATACTCTGGAAACTTCACAGTGACCCTAACCATCCCGTCAGCACAGCTCTGAGGCATAAATACCTCCCAAATGAAAATCTAAGAAACTTGCAGATCGCAAACAGCAAAAAGAGCTCACTGTCATGGCAGTTATGTACTAAAGCGCAGAGTTTTTTCACCCGAAATTTATATCGTATCCCAGGGAATGGGAAACGCGTCAAGCTGCTAACTGATAGTATAATGGGACATTCACCATTAGCCACACAAGATAGACTGCATGAGATATATGATTATTTAGAAAACAGAGGGGACAAGACGCTCTACGATATCTCAAAGTGGAACGAGTCTAGGCTCTGGATTGATTGGGAATTCAGAGATATCCTAGCTCACCTATTGCAGAAATTAGAAATGCTCAAACAGGAACTTCGTGAGGCTGCCCCGGTGCATAAATCAGAAAAGGATAAATGGGGATGGGGACATACAGGAGCATACACCCTAGCCAAAGGATATGAATTGATGCAAACGCACAGAGACCGAATTCAACCAGCAAAATTTTGGAAAGAGGTATGGGATCCAATGGCGTTGCCCAAGGTAAACTTCTTCTTCTGGACTCTAATGCATAGAAAGATCCTGACCGGTGAAAACCTTATGAAAAGAAACATTGCAGGTCCGCATAGGTGCACACTTTGCAAATCGAAACCATGGATCATTTATTTGTTGAATTTCCATATGCAAACAGAGTTTGGACCCATACTCTTCAAGGATTAAAGGCTGTAATCCCCACTAAAACTTCAGTTGTGGACTTATTCCTCTCATGGAAAGAGCAATATCTGTCGCTCTCCTTAAACTCATCATGGGCCAGAATCTGGATCACTCTCCCCAATCTAGTGTGTTGGAAGCTATGGCTAGCTAGAAATGAGCAGGTATTTAACAATGTAACTTGGACCCCCAACATGGTAGCAGCAAAAGAAAAAGGACTCCTTCTAGAAATTTTGAATTCTCAGAAAATCAAAGAGGACACTAGAGAATTTGGCGGAAATTCCGACGGCCAATTCGTCGCTATTCCGACACATAGTCGTCGCAAGAGCAACAGTTCGGGGGCGGACAAACCGTGGTTTGTCATGCCATCGCCGTTCCGACGCACGTAAAAAGTGTCGCACTATCGACACTTCTTCCGTCGTTTCGAACAAGCGTCACTCTTCCAACGTCTCACAAACCATCGCGCCTCCGACGTTTGTAAACTGTCGCACTTCCGATGAAATGTGGTTCGACGTTTGGAACGTCGCTCTTCCGACGCTTGTAAACTATCGCAATTCTGACCCAACGTGGTCCAACGTTTTGGACGTCGCTCTTCTGACGCATGTAAACCGTCACAATTCTGACAAAACGTGGTCCGACGTTTTGGACGTCGCTCTTCCGACGCTTGTAAACTGTCGCAATTCCGACTAAACTTTGTCCGACGTTTTGGACGTCACTCTTCCGACGTATGGAAGATGTCGCAATGCCGACGATATGTGGTCCGATGTTTGGAACGTCGCTCTTCCGACGTTTTCATACTGTCTCTCTTCCGACGTTTCTGGGTTGTCGCAGTTCCGACGTCTACAAGGCGTCGGTAGACCGACGGAGGGTTCAATTTAAAAAAAAAATTTAAAATTTTAAAAGACGAGAAATGTTGTTTTGAAGATATTATATGAAGAAAAACAGTCCATGAAAGTGAAATAGCAGTATGTAGAATAGTAAAGCAACAGATAGAGTACCGACGTCCATTGTTCCAAATACAAATTAAAGTACCCAAAACCCTACAACAGTGAAGTAAAACAGTCCATGAAAGTGAAATAGTAGTATGTAGAATAGTAAAGCAACAGATAGAGTACCGACGTCCATTGTTCCAAATACAAATTAAAGTACCCAAAACCCTACAACAGTGAAGTAAAACAGTCCATGAAAGTGAAATAGCAGTAGGTAGAATAGTAAAGCAACAGATAGAGTACCGACGTCCATTGTTCCAAATACAAATTAAAGTACCCAAAACCCTACAACAGTGAAGTAAAACAGTCCATGAAAGTGAAATAGCAGTATGTAGAATAGTAAAGCAACAGATAGAGTACCAACGTCCATTGTTCCAAATACAAATTAAAGAACCCAAAACCCTACAACAGTGAAGTAAAACAGTCCATGAAAGTGAAATAGCAGTATGTAGAATAGTAAAGCAACAGATAGAGTACCGACATCCATTGTTCCAAATACAAATTAAAGTACCCAAAACCCTGCAACAGAGAAAAACGCTAATCATAATCATGTGAGGAGTGTGATATGTCCAAAATATAAAAAGACCATCAGACCATATCAATAAACCAGCAACATAGACCAGCATCGCTAGTTTTGAAGGCAGAGTGATAAACATTAATCATTTTTTTCACAAGAGAAAAAACATTGTTTTGAATATATTATATGAAGTAAAACAGTCCATGAAGTCATTACATTTTCACATCTGAAGATTGGAACCCAAATATCCATCCAGAAAAGTGGAAGTCCCACCCCAGACAGTGATAGAAAAATACCCCATGTCACATACAGGGACTTGATATAAAACCTAGTAACGGTCCACATGGAGATTATCGACAATCCGAGAAAGCATCCAAATATGCTCGAGGCATCTATAAGAAAGTGAAATAGCAGTATGTAGAATAGTAAAGCAACAGATAGAGTACCGACGTCCATTGTTCCAAATACAAATTAAAGTACCCAAAATCCTCGAATAGAGAAAAACGCTAATCATGTGAGGAGTGTGATATGTCCAAAATATAAAAAGACCATCAGACCATATCAATAAACCAGCAACATAGACCAGCATCGCTAGTTTTGAAGGCAGAGTGATAAACATTAATCATTTTTTTTTCACAAGAGAAAAAACGTTGTTTTGAATATATTATATGAAGTAAAAAAATCCATGAAGTCATTACATTTTCACATCTGAAGATTGGAACCCAAATATCCATCCAGAAAAGTGGAAGTCCCACCCCAGATAATGATAGAAAAATACCCCATGTCACATACAGGGACATGATATAAAACCCAGTAACGGTCCACATGGAGATTATCGACAAATCTGAAAAAGCATCCAAATATGCCCGAGGCATCTATAAGAAAGTGAAATAGCAGTATGTAGAATAGTAAAACAACAGATAGAGTACCGACGTCCATTGTTCCAAATACAAATTAAAGTACCTAAAATCCTTGAACAGAGAAAAACGCTAATCATGTGAGGAGTGTGATATGTCCAAAATATAAAAAGACCATCAGACCATATCAATAAACCAACAACATAGACCAGCATCGCTAGTTTTGAAGGCAGAATGATAAACATTAATCATTTTTTTTTCAGAAGAGAAAAAATGCTATTTTGAATATATTATATGAAGTAAAACAGTCCATGAAGTCATTACATTTTCACATCTGAAGATTGGAACCCAAATATCCATCCAGAAAAGTGGAAGTCCCACCCCAGATAATGATAGAAAAATACCCCATGTCACATACAGGGACATGATATAAAATCCAGTAATGGTCCACATGGAGATTATCGACAATCTGAGAAAGCATTCAAATATGCCCGAGGCATCTATAAGAAAGTGAAATAGTAGTATGTAGAACAATAAAGCAACAGATAGAGTACCGACGTCCATTGTTCCAAATACAAATTAAAGTACCCAAAATCCTTGAAAAGATCAAGAAAAATGCTAATCATGTGAGAATTCTAAGTAAAGTTAATCTATTAACATTGCGAATAAAATTACACCGAAGTAAAAAACATTGCCTGGCCATACTCATGGCAAATTTGTCATCAAAAAATCAAAAAATTAAGAAGACTGCCCTCATACGGGGAAACCAGTCTTGAACGTTTAATTTACAGAATTCAAAAATATTACTTAAAGGTCCAACACAGTAAAATAAACTAAAAGCAGCCCAATTAACTGGGCCTGCTAAGCAAGAAAAACAAATTAACCAAACTAATCCTCCGCTGGTTCCTCCACGATTCGGCACCATCCTTCGAAAGGTCCAGGATCGCTAGGTGCTACCTCCACATGCATGCCACGGCTCCCCTCCTGAAGGCCTGAATGCTGGCCGGCTTTTTCCGAGCTCAGACCCGCCGGACGGGTGCATTCTTCCTCCGTTTGGGCCTCCTCGCGGAAGACCACAGTGACTACAGCTGTGATTCGCGGCGGTTGAGAGAGCAATCAAAGGAAAATTGCGTAGTGCGCGTCGTGGGAGAAGGTGAACTAGCGGTGGGGAAGCCAAGAGCAGGGGAATCCATACGGTGGCCAGATGCTACAAGCCGACCCCGCCCACTCCTAGTATTTGGATATCGACCCAAGTAATAATCACTGGACTGGCCGGAAGTCATCTCTGTTGAGGTGCTGGAGGGAGCGCGCCGGGATTGACCTCTAGTGCTCCCCCTGCGGCAACGCATCCTATGACGCACGCGAGGCATGGGTGCAATCTCAGGCGCAGTGGGCACAAGAGATGAAGAAGAAGAATTCCAATTAACAGAGGAAGACAGACAGAGACAGAACCGAGAGAAATGGAAATATGCAGCAAAGTCTA